>RJWT010045926.1:0-11525 GCA_004365215.1 Cuniculus paca | reverse complement strand
AATGCCTGTGTGAAGAATGGTGGGAGGGGAAGTCCCATGCTGTAGGACGGCATTGTTTAACTGCTGTTGCATGTGTGTTTGTCATCGTTTCTCCTCTAATTGTCTGTTTCTGGGTTAGGGACAGGGTACTGTAGCTTTGTACATTTTGCTTAGAGTGTGGGCGCTAGGTGAATCAGATTGAAAGGTATTCAGATTAGAGAGGACTTTGAGACAAGATACTTTTAGGTTCTTTAGTCAGGACTGCTGTCTTCAGGGTACCAGACCTTTCCTTGAGTTTCAAGTAATGTGGCAAGTTAATATACAAGTAATTACAACTTGGGATAGTTTCACTCTGGTAATCCCCTCCTGAATTAACCAGACGAAAAACTTGGGCTGAGTTCTAAAGAGAATGTGTCTCCTTAAGGTAGTCTGAGAGAAGAACAGGACATATTTTAATTGTAGATCACAATTACTAGAGCAAAAGGAGCTTTGTATTGCTCTGTTACTAATTCTCTCCAGTGTAATACACTTCTGACAAGCTGTGGAAAGACTGTGTGGCACAGTGTGGAATACACTGTAAACATTAGCAGCCCAAGAATTATGGAGTCTGTCATCATCATGCACTGACATGAGTTCCATAAAGGTTTAGATGAGATGATATATCAAAGAACCATTAATGACTCCTGAGAGAATTCACAATATTCTTGACTCCTAAGGAAGAGAAGGAAAATAACAGTTGGTACTGAAGGAAGCAGACTATGGACTGAAATGGGAGTGACAGTAACATCGTTTAATCACATGTCTGTTGGAATTGCTATGGTATGCTGAATAGACCTTGATTTAGTTGTTGTGGTGTTTCCTGTGTGTCAGATGGATGGTTGTCACTGAAACTGCTCCACATTTGTTGGATTCAGTTCCTAAACTTTGTCAACCTATTAGAAAAAGTAGGTTGAAATCCAAGTTGGAAGGAACGTGGAAGGAAGCCTAGTGTAAACTAACATACAAAATACTGTTAACTTGCGTGCACTTGGGAGAAGGATTATGTATTAGCCTTCTTGTTGCTGGGGCAGAATGCCTGGCACCAAAGGCTTGTTTCTGTCCGTGGTTGGCTGGCTCCAAAGCGGAAATGGCTTGGTGGGAGAGCGTGGTGGAGCGAGCTGCTCACTTTGTGGGAAGCAGAGCACAGGACAGGAGCGCCAGTGAGAGATGCACCCTGCGAGGGACCTGCAGCAGGGCCCCACCTCCCAGCGGCACTTTTAGCTATAAATTCATTGATGGGTCAGTCCACAGATAAATGTTGAATCACCATGATCTATCATCTGTCTAGGAGTCTCTTAATTGAGTTGAGTTGACAATTAAGATCAACTGAAACAAGTCGCAAGTATAGAATGTTTTAAAAACATACGCTTTTGGTTATTTTTTCTATTCACTATAAATGGAACAAGGTTAACAAATGATTAAAGCAGTTTGTTCCCACAGTACAGAGATGAGCTAAAAATCCTAACATCTTGTAATGACACGTAAAGGAACACACTTACAAAGGACCTGAAAAATCAAGTGTCTAAAAAGTGTTACTTATTTCCCAATAGTTTGTGCTTACCAATTTAGAATTAAAACATCCACCATTAATCATGCGAAATTTCCATTTTTGGCCAAAACCTGTTAACTGTTAAAAATTTTAATGTGCTGAGACTGTCATGAACCATCCCAGTGAAACAGCAAATTTTCATGGTATTCTGTTCCTATTGTTTGCAGCAGTGCTAAGTTTCCTGAAAATTCTTACTGACCTTTCAGGGAGGAACAAATGAGATAGCTGGGAACACAAGGTTGAATGAGCTAGGCATAGTGGTGGATGCCATGGCATCCAAGAGACATGGCTTCCAGTGGTTAGGACTTACCCTTCAATGCTCTTCCTAAATTCCTGGAAATTAGTCTTCCTATCATCTTGGCCCCTGGCTTATTACCTGGACAGAGAGTCCTCCTCTGGATATCTAATGTGAGATAACCTATTGCTGTCCCCACGGTCAGTCTGCTCTTCCTCCTTTACTTCTTTCCTCCCTCTCATCACTATTTGAAATTATACGCTTTCCCATTTCTAGATTTGTTTTCTTGTCTTCTCCGGTAAGGTTCGTGGCCAGAGGTGTTTTGTCTTACTTGATAAGGTCTTCAAGAGTGAGGGATAGAGGGCAAATGCTATAGTTTGGATCTTGGATGCCAAAGTCTTGGTCCATGTTTCATGGCCCTGTTGAGAAGTGGTGGAATCTGTAGGATTGGAGGGACCCTGTGGCTAAAACCTGTGGACCTGTTAGTGGAAGGAAGTTAGGTGATTGAAGGGGATCCTGCCTCCACTCCCACCTCCTGACTGCTATGAGGTGAGCAGTTGCTCTATTACCCGATGTCAACATGATGGATCTACCATTGTCCCAAAGGAAACAGGACCCAGGAACCATAGACTGAAACCTCTGAAACAAAATATACCTTTCCTCCTTATAAGTTGATTATCTTGGGTATTTTGTTATAGTGATAGGAAGTTGGCTAACACAGTAGATTCTACATAAACACTTTTTCAAGGAATGCATGGATCCTTTAGAGAGAAATGACCTAGTGACAGATTAGATTTGCCTATGATCTTACCTATGAACTTTAAAAATCAGAGACTTCCTGCACAATATTAGAATGACAAAACTTTGGACCTGGGTGGATGGGTGGATTCCACACTTAGGTTGTTGCCATTCATTCATTCATTCATTCATTCAGGACTGTGTTGACTGACTAGTAAGTGCCAGGAAGGGGTTCTCAGTGGATCACAGAAGCAGTGTCAGAGTGGACTTCCTGAGTCCTGTCTCCCTTCCAGTTTCTCCTTCCTCGGCCCCACAGTTGCCTGCCTTGCCCTTTTGGTAATGCGCCCCTGGAGGGTGGGAGCAGGCATCACCTTGTGCCCACCCCACTCACACGCTTGGCTAGATTTGGCTCAGGGTTGTGGATGACTTGGTCTCTCATTGTTTTGAGGCATTGATTTGTCAAATGCTCAGTTTTCACTGTTAGACCTGGAGGGCTCTGATAAGCATTCTCCTGACTGCTTCATTGGAAATTTGCTTCTCATTACAGAATCACTTTTCATTCATTCATTATTTATTTATCTATTTATTTATGTAATGGAGGTTGTGCCCAGGGCTTTCACACTGGCCTAGCTTTTTATTATTTTTATTTTGATAAAGGCTCTCACTAAGTTGCTAAGTTGCCCAGGCTTGGCTTGAACTTTTGATCCATCTGCCTCAGCTTCCCAGAGTACTGGTATTATAGGGCTGCATTTATAGCATATGATCTGTAATAAGTACCACAAATATGGTAGTGGACAAGATAGACATGGTTGAAAGACCTTGTAGAACTTCCACGGTGCCTGGGAACATGAGTGGTCATACAGTAGTTGCAGTAGAGTAGGAGGAGGGTTGTGGAAGAAAAAACAGTAAAGGCTTCTAGCATAAGGCAGGTAAAGGTGGCAGCTGGGTTTATGCAGGCTTCAGAGGGACACTTAAGGAAAACAGAAGACCTAGGACAGCAGGCGGAACTGCTTACTGAAAGTTGGGAGACCGGAGAGCCTGTAGCAGGACTGGAAACCTCATGTCTGGCTAGTGACCCTTCCAGCTAGCGCATGCATCAGTACAGGCTGCACCAACCGCCCTTTTGCAACTTCAAAAGTGGATGAAAAGAGGCCAAGGTGAGACATAGGGTGACTGATTGAGGAAACTCTTCTATGGCACAACCCTCATTTGATGCCCAGCAGCTATGACAGTGGCAAAAGGGGCATGGTAGGTAAAAAGGTGAATCTGCCTAACTGGTATCTAGGAGGCCCAGTGTGTCAGATCCGGTGACAGCTCAGTGAGGTAAGGGGAGGAGGTTTCATGGTGATGATGGTGAGACATGCCACACACTTGTCTCTTGGAACAGGGCTCCAATCTGAAAGGTGAGGACAGTGCAGAAGGCCTATTAGTGGTTCCCGATGGTGGAGAATGGGATGATGGAGACACACCTTTGTGTCTTAAGACTCAGCTCAGTGAATCCGTCATCTCACCCCAGCTGCTGTGAACCTCGTGATCATGGGATGGAAACTCCTCCTTGTGCTGTATTTCTGAAGTCTCTATTTGTGTCAGAAGTATCATCCGTGCTGGACACTTCTGAGGAAGAAGCCAAGTTCTGCCTGGGTCACTGCATGGCTTTTGCCATTTCCTTCCTTTGTAGATTGACCAAGAATTTATCTCAATGGCTGTGTATGAGGTTGCATCATGGGTAGAAAACTGGAATTAAAGACCCCAGGAATGTGTCATAAAATGTGGTAAGCATTCAGACCCATGTTGTGGGGAAGGCATGAAACAGCAGGTTTGACAAGGCAGCCAATTATTCATGAAAGTGATTAAGGCCCGTTATGGTTTATATCTAGGTGTCCTCAGGAGCCACATATGCTCACAGGCAAGACATTTGGAAGAGAATTGGGCCAGGGCTCAATGAGTCATGCTGTGGCTGACTTAGTGGGGTCTGGATGGAAGATGTGGGTCACTGGGGTTGTGACCTGGAAGGATGCACCCCCTTCCTGCCTCCTCCCTTGGCTTCCTTTGCTTCTTGGCCACCATGACATGAGCAGCTTTTCCTCCACCATGCCCCTCTACCATGCTCTTTCTTTTTGGAGTTGGCTGACTGTGGCTTGAACACGGATCACAGTAAACCTCTCCTCCTGTAAGTTGTGAGTGCTGGATAATATTTCCCAGTGATGAGGAAAGTGATTAAGACAAGGTCTGTGTGGGAAAAGCAAGACAATATCATACAGTGCCAGATGGATGTTCTTCCTAAGATTGCTGTGCACGCCCCGTGACTCTGAGGTGTTAACGTGTAAATCTGCACCAAATATTCTTCAATGGCTCTGATTTGAAAGTGTTGTGAGGTCAGTGCAGAGCCCTGCTCCTTGGTGCAATAGTGAAAATTCCGTCTCACCCTTTATGTAGGGCCAAGTGCTCTGTCATTACAGTGATAAGACACAATCAGACCCAATTGTGAAGGAACATGCCACGCAGTTTACCAAAATCATCTCATTTCTAGGTAAACAGCACTTCGGCTACCTAATTTCATGCTTATCTAACAACAGTTGACATTTGTTTGATTTTATGATGTTTTGGTTGTGGCACACTTACGGTCAGCTTTCAGCAGATAGTCTCTGATGATTCTGATGGTTTAATTTTGGAGGTTTCCTGGGCACAAGCTCATGCTTGGGGGTGGTCGTGGCACAGGGCTCCCTCTGAGGAACGGTGGTCCTGAGATGGCACATGGAGGGGGCCGTGGGTGCCGGAGATGGGTGTTGATTGTGTTCTAGGATCTCCCTGGGGCCTGCTGTTGTGCAAGCTCCCCTTTGCTTTCTGATCCCATTGCACAATTCATAATTGCCTCGTAAGGCCATGTGGAGATGTCTCATCCCAGTTAGCCTCTTGTCCCCTTGCTGTGATGTGCAGGAGGCCCAGGACCCTTCCTCTTGATCCCATCACACAGCGATTCAGAAGGTGGCCATTAAAAATGACTTCTTCCTTAAGACAGATCTCTTGGCATTGCAACCCAAACTAAGAGGTTTCCAAAAATCCCCATTATGTTAGTTATTTTTTCAACAGCTTGGAAGTCAGCATAATTACCAGAGCTGTTTAACAGTCTAATAGAACTTTAAGTATCTATTAAAGCATTTTACAGCAGCTAAATGTACCTATGTGAGCAAAATAAGAGATCAGTTGATTTTATTAATTCCTAACCAATGGTTTGAGGTTAAAATACTGTATGTAGTCTTTTAACAGAGTTTGCCTCATATAGCTAATGTGAAATGAAACTTTTACAACTAAATTGGTGCTTGTCTAATGCCAAATCAATCTTTGAGTGGTGCTAAAAAGGAAGCTGAAATTATCCAGTTCTTTCTATTCTTTTATCTGTCTGCAGGCCTTATGTGAATTATTCTAGATGGATTTGGTAATGTAACTGTACTTAAAAATTTCACATGAGGTTGAGGACCAGTAATTGAAGGCATCATTCCTATTGAATTCTCTCTTCACTTTTTGTTAGTTTTTGTTGTTGTTGTTTTTGTCTTTTTCTGGCACATTTCACCTGATTCTGTCTTGGGTGACTATGGAGAATAGTCGCTTGAGTGAGTGATGGTAAATCTAACTGGATGAATTTCTGGTTGCTCAATTCGAGATTGTTCTTATTATTGATCACTGGAATTATTATAAACCAGGAAGTCAGAGACGATGGAGAGACACCCAGCTATTGATTTATGAGTCAGCACTATATCTCCTTAACAGCAGTTAGAAATAAATTACTGTCTGAGCTTTAGCAGTCTGGTCTTCCTCTTGGGAAAGCTACTGGCATGGAGCTTTGGGTGCCTTTGCCAAGACCCGGCTCTCCAGAGTCATCGGGTCTCGAGGATGGGGTGCTTTGGTTACAGGTGCCCCAGCTGCTCTTTCTTCTGGAACTCTCCCCCAAGTGCTTTAGAGAAATCACATGGACTAGTGGAGGTTTAATAACCACTACCACCTAATTGTAAAAGTTCTGAGACAACTATGGACCCAGTCCTGAGGGGAATATGACAGTTTTTTATTCCAAGACAACCAAGCTGTATCTGAGGTCACTCACTGGTAATCAGTAAAAATAATTAATGGGATGTGGGCTTGAATTGAAAATTCGAGTCATAGATGTGAGTTATTATGTTTTCTTTTTCTTTTCTTTTTTTTTTGCGACACCGGGGATTGAACTCATGACCTTGTACTTGCCAGGCAGGCACTTAGGCCACTGAGCTAGATCCCCAGCCCTTGAGTTATGATTTTTTAAAAATCATACAAAATGGATTCTCTCATGGGATAAACAAATCCTAATTGACGTTTCTGTTGAAAATGAAATGCTTTGCCTTTCATGAACTAAGACTTACACCGAATCTAGGACAGGAGGAAGAAACCGAGGGTCATGTGTAATCTCTTTGGTGTGAAATCAGTTCATCATTATTGTGGTAGCACTGGATGGGTCCAGAAACTTCTCCACCAAATTGTTGCATTTCTGTCCAAATAGAGGATAAATAGTATTCAGTTCAGGGTTCTGAATTTTATTGCCATTTTTGGTCAGGAGAAATTACTAGGTGAAGAATTTCAATTTTAGTAAAAATACAATTATGGGACTGCTAGTGATGGTTGGACAGATATTACACCAGGCATAGGGATCATGACAACAGAGGGGAAAGTGGCAGCCTTCGGAGGAGACGATAGATGGAAAATGAGGATATGGTATAAAAGGAGCTAAACATTTTGCTTCTTTTTATTCATTTGATACCATGATGTAACCTGCCCATATCATCAGCGTCAATATGGTGTCTCTGCTCCATGGTAGTATCCCATGATCTGGCCCTTGGTTCCTTGTTGGCCCTCACTCACTGTTTTCTCCCTTATGTGTGCTTTCTAGTCACACCTACAGATGTGTTCCTACCTGATCTTCTGTGCATGGCCTTGACTCTTGCCTTTCCAATGCTTAGTGGTCCCCATGTCTGACTTCCTTTCCAGGAGCGTCCACTTCAATGTGGCCACCCCCTGGGCAGCTTGATTGGCCACTCTACTACAGTAATCATCCCTGTGTCCCTCACTGTGCTGCGCTTTTCTCCCCAGTGCTTGCTGTCACCTGCTGTTACATCATAGCTCCCTGCAGTGACTGGCGTAGTCCCCGTCCCCTCCTGTGAACACCTCTCTGGAGAATGGGAGCTTTGTCCTGCTCTTTCCTGCATCCCAGAGCCGGCAGCAGTTTCTGCCAATCAGAAGATGCTCACTATTTGCTAAACACTTTCATAGAGAGAATTCAGGTTGTGCTCTTGTAAAACCACACATTTGTGTTTTCTTGGTTTTATAATATTAATAAGGAGAAGACTGTCATTTATAATCTGCCAACAGTGAAATATCCTTAATTATACTGAAAGAAAAGAGTTAATGTCAGCTGTCATTTGTTGAGCCCTTTCTCTCTGCCAGACATTTAATGTCCTAAATGACGCTAAGTGTTTGGTGAAAAAAGCCTTTTATTTTTGTCCCATTACACCAAGCATTTATAGTGTCCCTGGTGTTTGGCTCAATGAGTTCCTCTATCCTTCAGGACCAAAGTGATGTCATTTTAAGAGTGGCCTGCCATGCTGGCCTTTCTCCATCACCAGGTGTCCAAAGTGGAAGTATTTAGCTTTAGGATGATATTTAAAATACACAGAGATGCCCCCTTGTGAATTTCCAACCATTCTAGGTCAAACCCAGCATACGGAGGAGTCTACTTAGCAGCATATGGTGGCGGAATAGATGTGGTTGCTGTGGTCCACAGCTCCTGTTTGACTCTGAACTCCACCTGCTGAGAGCTTTGTGTGGGAATGAGTCATCTCCAAGGACGCTGGCCCTCATGTGTACACACAATTTTCTTGGCATCCTGGTTGGATACCAAAGAAGTCACCTGGGCTTGGGACCTGAGGTTCTTTTGGTTTCTTAATAGAGATGCTCACTTCTGCTTTTAGTCATGGTCCATGTTCCTGTGGGAAAAGAGAGGGTCAGAAAAGTTCTTTTTTGTGGAGCGTGGAGATCTAAGTGCCACTCTTATTCACACCTCATCAGCGAATGGACGTGGGGCCTCCTGGTGTGCTATGAAAACACACCCCTTGTGGTGTGAACCCACGATGTAACCCCAACGGCTCATGAATTGAAGGCTTGGTCCCTAATGGAGCAGTGTTCAAAGGTGAGATTTTTGGGAGGTGATTGGCTCATGAAAACTCTGAGTTCATCAGTGGATCAATCAGTCAGTGAAGTCAGAATTTGATGGCCTCATTGAGAATTCAGGGAAACTTAGGAGGCGGGGCCTAGTTGAAGCATGTGGGTCACTGGACAGAGGTCTTTGGAGCTATGCGTTATCACTAGGCTCTTCCTCTCTGGTTTTCTCTCTCTCCTTCCTGGTTGCCATGAGGTGAGCAGCTTTCCTCCACACCCTTCCTCCGTGATGTTTCTGGTTGACCACAGGTCTAAAGGCAATGGAGCCAGCTAGCCATGGATTGAACCCTCTGAGATCAGGAGCCAAATTAAATCTTTTCTCCTTTAAATTGGTTTCTCAGGTGTTTTGCCACCATGATAGAACCTGATGAGTGCTCTATCTTGCTTCTTGCTTCCTTTTGTTTAATACTGGGGAGGACAGAGGTTCCGTGTCCTTCTCTGACAGCTTTAAGCCTGTTATTCATGTAGTCTGCATGCTGTGATTACTAGGAAATGTACTGTACAAAAAGCATAGTGCAGAGCAACCCTGTAAATGTCTTTCTGGAATAGAACTGTAATGCTGGGACTTAACGTTCAGTGTTCTCTTGTGCTTTTGGGAGAGGACCCAGGGGACCAAAGAACAGAGCAAACCGTTGGTGCTGACACTGCCTCTTCTAACTTTGTTTTGCCTCGTGCCCTTTCCCTTACCCTTTCCCTCAGTCTTTTCTTTAATCAGAGGGGCCTCTGTAACACTTGAGGAAGCCTGAGGAAACTTTGTAAGCCATGGACACAGGATGTTTAGAGATACGCTGGTTGAAAAGGACTCCAGGCCAGCTCTCTCTGTCTCTCTCTGCCTCTCTGTCTCCGTCTCCTTCCTTCCCTCCTTCCCACCTCCTCTTCCTCTTCCTCTTCCTCCTCCTCCTCCTCTCTCTCTCTCTCTGTCTCCGTCTCTGTCTCTCTCTGGCATGAGGTTGTGCTGGATACTGTTGATCTTGCCATGGGTATCAGTTACTTCAGATCACACATGTGCAAAGCGTGACTGGCATGGCCAGGCATTCCTGCCCTGGGCCAGGCATTGCTTCTGATGTGCACATGTATCACTGGGACAGTGATTTCTCTAATGTAGGGGCTTTTGGACTGCATTGCATGCAGCATTTTTCTGCTTTTATGTAAATTCCAATTGCACACAGAAATTATCCATACCTTCCCTGTTAACTGCTCCACAGAAGTGAACCCTTCTCTCAAGGAAAAATGATCCACAGTCCACACAGGAATGTGTTGTTTTTCCTCAATTCTTAACCTGTGTCCTTCTGCTCTTTCTTTAATTCTGCCATTTTTATTTAAAAAATGTTTCAGGAGAAAGAGTGCGAGTGCTTATTAATTAGTTACTTGTCTGTTTTAGTTTCTGTGGTAACTTTGATTGTTTTAAATATTGTCTGAGTGCCACGAAAAATCATGTAAATACCTCAGTTCCATCTTATGTTTAGTAATTACTGTGGAACGACCTAGAAATTGAACAAGTTACATTTTCTATGGCGGATTAGGTTTTATTTTCCATTTTGTAACACTTGGGAAAATGTTTAGCTCTGTGTACCTAAAAACTCACATTGTGGGAGACCAGCCAAGTAACACCTGTGCTTTTGTCATGCGGCAAGTGGTGATCCAGTGACCTTGGGGTGACCTTTGGAACTGGGCTGCCTTTCTTTTTTGCTGTGTCATCTTGGTGTGTGGCTTTTGTCTTCATGCTTGGCTATTAGAGGGTGAAATCCAACTGTTCCATCTCCAGCTGAGAGCAGCTGAGAGAGAGAAAGGACAGCAGCTAAGGGGGCTTCCCAGAGCCGGGCCTTCCTCCTCCTGGGAGCTGGGATGCTGGTCCCTAGTGGCAATGGTGCTCTAGGCCTCTGAACTCTGGCAGTGCTGACTTAGCTGTGGTATGCTTTCTGCGTGCTTCGAATTCTTTTTAAAATTGTGTGCATAGAAAAACATCAGAAGGTGGTGGGTGCTTGTGGATGCACACTTAGCGGAGTTAAAGATATGTATATATATACCTCCCACATGCACAGAACACAGCACAACACACACAGCACATGTGTTTTGATGTGACTTTTTGTTACTTTTTAAAGTCAAAATAATTCATTGGCAATATGGTTCTTTTGTGTTAGTCTCGCACACTGTGAAAAATGTCAATATACATAGATTTTAGTTTTCTGTGTTATGTTAAAATTTCAACAAGAGGTTAAGGATTAAGTTGTGTTAGCTACCATTTTGATACAGCTGTGTAAAACTGCCGATGTATTTTGTGATTCAGGCACATTTTAATTAGATAAAGCAGTATTTTTCAGGATATTGGTGTTTTTCCCATGGTCTTCATAAAAATCATTATAAACATCAAGAAAATCCATGTAGTAAACTCTATTTATGTAAGGGTCTAGTTTTTTGTTTATTTATTTATTTTCAGAAAGGCAGGGTTAGTTAATTTCTTCTCTAGGGTATTCATTTAGTTTGATCTTTGGTTAGCAGTGTAGGTTCTGAAGATGTTGATGGAGGAGCCCTCGGGAGGGAAGGCCCGATTTTAGATGGGAGCTTGGGGAGCCTCATGGAAAGCTTGGAGCTGCGAATGACATGGTTTCTGCTGCTCTGGAGCAAATGTAGCCTGGAGCAGGGCTTTGCCCAGGCCACAGCCTGAGGTCTAAGTAGGTGTCCTGGAGATGGCGCCCTCTGAAGTCTCTGTGTGCATACCTCGTATCTTCATCCAGCAGCTCTTAC
>RJWT010045925.1:0-11535 GCA_004365215.1 Cuniculus paca | reverse complement strand
AAAATAAAAATAAACCTTTCCTCCCTCAATTTTGGGTGTTGGGTATTTTCTTCCAGCAGCGAGAGAAAAGTAATCAAGACAACCATGATGAGTCTTTTTTTTTTCTTGTTGTCTTTGGTTTTTGACAATTTGACTATAATGTGCCTCTATAGATTTCTTTCAGTTTAATGTGCTTGGAGTTCATTAGGCTTCTTCAATGTGTAGTTTCATATTTGTGTATCGAATTATCAAATCAGGAAGTTTTCAGTCATTATTTTTTCTACTATTCTTTCTGTCCATATCAGTCACATATGGGTATGTCTAATAGTGTGGTACATGTCTTTAAAGATCTGTTCATGTTTTCATCATTTCATGTTTCTTAGATTGAATAAACTCAGCTATTTATCCTTGAATTCACTAATTCTTTTTTCTGCTTGATAAAATCTGCTATTGAGTTTCTAGTGAATATTTAAATTTCTGTTCTGTGTTTTTCACTTCCAAAATTTCTATTTGGCTTTTAAAAATAATCTGTCTCTACTGATATACTTCAGGAAACTTCTCACACTTTTTTTTTTTAGTTCTTAAGACATAGTTTCCTTTAGTTCTCTTATTTATAATGATTGATTTAAAATCTTTGTCTAGTAAATACGATGCCTCAAGTTTGTCTATTAAGTGTTTTTGCACACATATATAGGCCATATATTCTTGTACATGTCATAAAGCTTTATTAAAAACTGGCAAATCAAACACTGTAACACTATATTGTGGCAGTTCTATAAACCATGGCTTGTTGCTGCTCTTTCTTTTTGTGGTTATTTCTTCAAGAACTTTTCTGAACTAATTCTGTAAAAATCTGTATTTTCCCCCCCCATACTGGGGATTGAACTAAGGGCCTTGCACTTGCCAGGCAGGCACTTATACCACTGAACTAAATCCCCAGCCCTTGTCTTTTTGAGACAGGATCTCATTATGGCTGGCCTTGAGCTCACTTTGTAGCCCAGGCTGGTCTTGAGCTCACAACAATTCTCTTGTCTCAGCCTCCTGAGTGCTGGGATTACAGGCGTGTGCCACCAGGCCTGGCTAAAATCTGTATTCTTCTTTGTGTGCAGCCACTGAATTCTATGGGTGATTAGCTTAAATGTCAGATAGTAATTTAGATAGATTTCTTTATGTGTCTGCAAATAATAATCTTCCCTGTCTTTGCCTAGGGGCTCTGTGTATGTTCTGAGAAATGTCTTCAATATTCTTTCAGGTAGCGAGAAACTTCATAATTTTCCAGAGATCAAGATCAACTCAAGATGAGAGTTTAGAGCCTCCCCTGGTCTTTCTCGAATGTATTTGTATAACCTTACACGTACACCTGCCCTTTTAGATTTTCTGGAAAATTTTATAAGTTTTCAAAGCCCCTGTAAACTAGTCTTTACCAAACTTTTCCTTTATAACTTTTTGATTAGCATATTGTTTTTCTCACCTGTTATCCATTGCTGTGAAGCTGAAAAGATAATCAGGTATTTATAACTGGTTTTGATAAATACTCTCAGTGGAAAGTCTTTTTACTTTGCAAGATATAAAAGCTTCAGTTGAAGTCAGGCTTGCAAATAGGATCTTTTCCACCATACAGATAAAGTAATATTAGTTATCTGGGAATCAAAGGAACTCCATCTCCATTCTGCCGCCTCCACTGGCTGCCAGGCCAATGTTTTCCAGTGTGACTTTAGTCTATTGTTTAGTCTGAATAAGTCGTGTGCGAGAGCAGAAGAACAAGTTAGAATGTCTAAAAGCTCTCAGTTCTGTTGTGAGGCTGCCCCACTCACCACAGGATCAAGCTGCCAACTCCTAGCCAGCCTTGTACCTTGGCTCCCGTCTGCAGAGGACCATGGACATGACCACCAAACACCCGACCTGATCAAGGACAAGGCCAACTGCCCTGAGAAGAGGGAAACCCAGAAGAGTTGGCTGCTACAGAAAGAAATAATGGATGGGCCAGCAGAGGTAGCCCCCTGCCATCCCCACAGGTGGTCTAAACTAAACTGAAATAAAACAAAATCAACCAATCAAATCACCAAGCAAAGCCATGTGAATATGAGGTTTTACCCCAAGAGTGAACTCTTTACAGTGGGATACAGTTGGAGAAGAGTGCAGCACCTGCCATGTCACCAGAGTGTAATACGTGCCATTTTGAGAAAAGGTTGTGTGTGACTGAGTCACAGAGTACTTACACTGGTTCCACTCTGGGACTAAAGTGTTTCTCTACCACAGACACAGGGTGAGAGACAGCCATGGAAGACACAGTGGGAGAGGATGAGGGCTAGAAATAGATCCCTTTGGATTCCCTGAAAAGTTCAAATTTAGGCCAGGAAGGATCCAGAACCCGTATTCTGTGGTAGGAGGCCAGGTTCCAGTGATGGCTGGGTCCAAAGGTGATAGCATTCAGAGCAGTAGTTGGCTTGAGCCTTGCTCCTCTGCCTACATCCAGTGGAGAACAGAGTTCTGATTGCTTCTCTGTGTACCAACGTGAGCAGGAAAGTGTCTTGGCTTAGACAGGTGTCATGGTCTGGGGTTTACAGATAGGGGCACCTCTTGAGCAGAGGGGTCACTTCACAAATCCACAGGCTGGGAAGTGGGGTAGAGAGGAATATGACAAAAAAAAAAAGGAATATGACTTGTCTTGCCAGATTCCAAAGAATACAGGTCCAGAGAGGTAACAACTCATATGGAAATATAGGGGATTTTTGACCCATCTTATTTTCCTCCTATTGGTTTCCTCTCATTTTTCTTTTGGTGGTGTTTGAAGTTTTATCTTCTATATTCTTTTTTTCTTTATTACTACTATATTTGATTGGATCCTCTTCTTTCTCTTTGCTTGCTGTTTTTTACTTTGTTTCCTTATTATTTTTCCCTTTTCCCCTTTAGTTTACTCTATTTTTTCTCATTTCATATTTTCCTTGTTGATTTTGTTCTGTTGTTTTTATCCAGTACTACTAATTTCCTTTTTCTCCTTAATGGGATCCTTTATTTTACTGTTATCATTTTCTTCTCATCTTTAAACACTTAACTTTCAACCTCTACTTCTTCCATGCTTCTATTCCCCAAAAGCACTTACCTTACCAGTATAACCATTAAACTTTATGAGTCTATAGACAATTAGTCAACTGTATTTTACTAAGGTTGAATACTGTTCTAATGCTGGTGAGGTAAAGTTGTTCAGCTAAGTAGATAGTCACTGTAGGTCATTATCTTGTTTGTCTAGTGTTTATACTGCAGTCATAGGTCTCTTTTCTGTGGCTAAGGTAGTATATTAGGTAGAACCCTAAGAGTTCTTAGATTTTTTTCAATATCCAGTATGTGTATGTTATTGTTATTACTGGTTTTGCTGCTATCTCTAAGGTGACACTAAGGTTGTTGTTATAGACTGATTTTCCTTGTGTGCTAATATCTGGATTGCCTGTGGATCATAAGCAGTACTGTGTCCCATTTCCAAAGAACCAGTTACTGGACCAGATAAGGTGCAGCCTCCCTTCTTAAATAAACAGGTTGGATCCTGGGACAGAGGCAAAGGCCAATAGTTAATCACACTTGGAGGATATCTTTGAAAAGTAGATATTAACTTAGGAGGTACATTCATTCATGATAAAAAAAATACCCTGATGAAAATAGATACAGAATGGCCTTATCTCAATCTGATAAAAGGTATTTATGACCAACCTACTGTCAGTATCATGTTAAATGAGGAAAAACTGAAAGCTTTTTCTCTAAAATCAGAACAAGACGAGCATCACCACTTCTGTTCAACATGGTCCTTGAAATATTAGCCACAGCAATCAGGCAAAAAACAAAACAAAACAAAAACAACAACAAAAATAATCAAGGAATATGTATAGGAAAGGACAAAGTCAAAGTATCATTATTTACAGTTGACATGATCGTTACAAGATCGAAAATGCTCTACAAAAAGACTTCAAGAATTAATAACCAAATTCAGTAATGTAGCAGGGTACAAAATCAACACATAAAAATCAATAGTGTCTCTATACACAATAAACTTGATGAGAAAGAAATTAGGAAAACAATACCATTCACAATAGCAACAAGAAAAATTAAGTACCTAGGAATTAATCTAACCAAGGAAGTGATAGCCTCTGCAGTGAAAATTACATCACCCTTAAAAAGGAGATTGAAGAGGATATGAGAACATGAAAAGCTATTCCTTGCTACTGGATAGGAAAGACCAATACAGTCAGAAAAGCCATATTTCCAAAACCAATATATAGATATAATGCAATTCAAATTTAATACCAACAGTATTCCTCACAGAGCTAGAGAAAACAATCCTAAAATTCACAGGGGACCTAAAGAGACCCAGTATAGCAAAAGTAATCCTGGGTACAGAAGCAAAGCAGGAGACACTACAATCTCAGATCTGAAGTTACATTACAAAGCTACCGTGATAAAAACAACTTGGTACAAGCACAGAAATAGACACGAGGATCAATGGAACCAAACAATGGTGGCTTCTTTACCATTGTTAGCAGTGCCTCTGGGCAAAAGGGCATCTACTGAGATGATAAGTTATAAAAAGATGGACCATCCTTTGGATTGACACAGCCCAGCACCCATACGGGCTGCCTTCCAAACCAAGTCCCCTCAGTCAAGCAGTTTTATGCCTCTCTCAGTTACCTTTTGTTATGACACCAGGTTGTATTTTAGATGAGATGAAGGAACCTGCAGGAACAACTTGTTCCATATTGAATAATCATGGCTGGTTAGTGAACTCGAAACCCCAGACCACAAGATGATTGGCCACTGGTTCTGCTTCTGAGTACCTGGTTCCTTTGGTTGAAAGCACCTTCATTTCTCAGATAGTGCACCAAAATTTAAGAACAAAACATTCAGAAAGCTCTGTGCTCAAAGCTGACTTGCAACCCTGAATGGCTTTCACACGTCTGTGTATTTTGGCTTTTCAAGGTAAATGCCAGGGGACAGACACTCTATGGGGAGCTCACAGCTTCACAACTCAACACCCAAGTTCAAAAAGTGATAAACAAGAGCAGGGAAACGAATCAAGATCTAAGTTAACTCCTACACAGGTCCAGTTTCCTGGTAATGCAGAGCCCATCTCAGGCCAAAGCTGCTTCCAGTCAAAGGTGGTTGCCTAGCTGTAATATTTTAAAATACTTTCCACAATAGATGTTTTGACTAGTAGTACATCAGGAGGACTGTGTGTCCACAGACAGTTAAGCTAAGGACACACACTGTCACAAGGGGAAACCCATGAAGGCACATATGGAATGATAAGCCTTTCAGAAATATGAGATGTTATCAAAATATATGGTGAATGCTTAAATTTTAAAAAATACAGGACACGTTGTCATTAATCCTCCCTTGAAATACTCCCTCTCATTTTGATAATCTTTATTCCGTTGTTCTTGTCGCTTCCTGAAGCACTTCTGAAAGTCCTTCGTGACTTTTCGAGGTGTGACCCAAAAATACAGTGATTGCTGCCACAGAGAGTGGACCAATGGAAAGGTAGGTCACAGAAACATCACATCCTCAATGTCCTTACTCACCGGATCTGGTACCACGTGACTTCTGGCCCTTCCCCAAAGTCAAAATCACTACTAAAGTAAATGTTTTCAATTGATTCAGGACATCAAGGCTGCCATGACAATACACATAAAGACACTCATGAAAGAGGACTTCCAGAACTGCTTCAGGAAGTAGCAAGAGTGATGCCTAAATGTGTTCAAAGTGAGGGGGAGTATTTTGAGGAGGATTAATGAAAATATGCCTTTTACTGTAACAGAAAAATTTTAAACATTCGTTGTATTTTTTAATCATGCCTTGCCCCTTCTTGCTTTTGCTATGCAAAGTCATTTTGAAAATTGCCCAAATCACCTGATTCATGGATTCTAGACTTTGGTTGACACTGTGGAAATGAAATGTCAACCTTTGGAGCTTTCCAGTATCAGCTTTGAGAGGCACTGGTGACATGGCCCCAGAACTCTGTTCACTTGTGAGGAAATTCTCCTGTCAGTGAGAACTCAGATGTTAATCTGCAATTCTGTTTCTCTTTCTTTCTTTCTTTTTTTTTTTTGGTACCAGGAGTTCAGCTCAGGACCTTGTGCTAGCCAGGCAGGCACTGTGCCACTGAGTAACATCCCTGACCCTAATCTGCACTTCTTAAGGCAGGGAGGTGGTTTGCTCTCAGGGGAGAGGTTATCTGGACCAGAGCCCACCCTCTTACCCCTTCCCTTAAGAACCTGTCCCGGGAAGCCAACAACTTCTACCTCAGCTCACACCTCAGTAGACTTTGGGAAGAGCTTCCAGTCATTATCAAGGCAACTGTGGTGATTATTGCAGAGAAACAACCTCCACACTTGCCAGACACTAGTTCACCTTCCTCTTCCAGAACACACAAGACATTTTCCAGCCTTTCCCACAGCTAAGGGAAGGGATGTGATTTAGTTTGTTCCAGGGACACGGGTGGGAATGATGTGCAGCACTTCTGAGGTAAGGCAGCTAAAGGCTAAAGTGCCTCCACCAAGGCATCTCTTCCTTAGAGAGAGCATGTATTGAACACAGCAGCATCACAGAATGAAGGCACCCAGGATCTCTGACTAACTCCATGAAAGAGTATGGCCACGAAGAACCACTTAATCCCCCTCAGGCTGTGTGGACGAGGAACAAACCTGTATTGTGCTGAGCAGCTTCGTTTCTTATCAAAGTGCGTTAGGATTACATTGACTAATAACTTTCTGAGACCCTAAAAATAAAGCTAATTGGTTCTTCTTTCCACCAATTCTCCTTTCAGTTTATTTTCACTCAACTTCAAGGGTGCCCAAGAGCTTGAAGAGGGGGTCTCCATAAGAAGGAGCTGCCTGAGACAGAGGCTTTCAGGAAATGGGAAAGACGTGTGTGGTCTTTGGCTTTTATATAGACACCCAAGGAGAAAGGAAGAGAGGAGGAAATTTCTTCCCTGATTCCATTTCCCCAAGTCCTCCATCTCTCCTGCTTATCCTCAGCTTCTTCTGTGACACCTCTGTTCACAAGGATTTAGCATGCATGGAGAATTTTCTTGTACCTCCAGATCCTACGAGAATATGGTGTATAGAATGACAAGATTTTGAAATATTAACTTATATGGATCACACACCCTTAGAGCTCAATATTTTTCCTTTTTTCCCCACTCAGTCAATATAAATTCTGCCTGTTAGGAAAAAAATGCGCAAGCGGAAGCGAAGAAATCAGAACCACCTTGACATATAAGCCCATAAGCTGATACTCTTAGGCGAATAGTGAAAATGCTGTGTGGAGATAAGGGAGGAGGGAGATCCCCGAGAGCAGAGATTCCCATGCCCGTCCATTTTAGAGAGGTACCCATGGGTGGAGTATTGGTAGATAGCTCTGTGGTTGACCTGTTGGCACTGGGCAGATTCCCCCATGCTATTATGGCATTAAAATAAACCCTTTACCCTCAAAGTGACACATGTACACAAAACTAAGAGAATGGTCAGATCTCAAAGGTCTTATGCTTGAAATGAGAGATGGTCTGTCTAGGATTTGTGTAGGCAGAGAACTGAAGAGGAGATGAGATAGGGTGCCCTTCGACAATGCCTGCATGGATACAATCTCTCCATTTAGTCCCTTTGCCTTTTTTGAGCTTTTCAGAATAGAGACACAATCCTGGGGGAAACAGAAGTGGCATAAGATTAAGCTCCTGTCCTCACCCCTGTGAAGTGGGATTCAAACCTGGTAGTATAGGACATATGGACGGCAAATCCAGTGGTAAACTGGGAAAGTGTGGCTATCCCAACCCCACTGAAGGAAAGAAATAAGGACCAGGTCCTTTTCTCATCTTTCCTTTCAATCTGATCCATCTCTTCCTTCAATCTTCTTTCTGTGATTCTTTTTTTTTCTATTTTAAAGAGAAAAAAGAAATAACAGAAAAATCAAGAAGCAAATAAAAAAAACAACAAAAGCAAAATGACAATGACAACAGCGACAACAAAGAATAAAGTAGCGATACAGAATTTCAAAACAAGATGATAGAAATTTAACAGTGGTTGTTATATTGCACATTGTTATCTTCAAAATAGTTGCTCAGGTTACCAGATACAGGAATAAAACAAAATAGTAAAATGGAACAAAACATTGGATTTCAAAAACAAGACAGAAGGAAATCCCCCAGTTACTATAATGCATATTGTTTATCCTCCAAATAGATGCTCAAGGTACCAGCTTTAGGCATCCAAAGTCAATCAAACAATACAAGCATTAAGTTATGTATTTATTTATTTTTTTACTTTCGTTGCTATCATCTCAGCCTGACCTCCGAATCAGCCCATTGCTTACAGTGGTGGGGGGTGCGGGGGTTTGCTCTTCTTGTCTCCCAGCCCATGTGCCAGCTGGCTCACAGGAATGCCTAGTTTGGCTTCTTGATTCTCTTTCCGTTTCCCCCAGCAGCTGCTCCTGGCTTACAGGAATCCGTGGTTTGACTTCTTGATTCTCTTCCTGTTCCACATGGCGGCTGCTCTTGGCTCAGGGAAAGATTTGGTTTGGCTTCTTGATTCTCTTCCTGTTGCCCATGGTGGCTGCTCCTGGCTTCTCTGTGGGTACCCACATTCTGTGGCAGAAGTCAGTGGGTATCAGTGGGTTACTGGCTGTGGGTAGGGGCTGCAAGGCTGAGCCCAGACATCACTGAAGGTAAGCTAAGGTGATAGAGAGGGCCTGGGAGAGTCGCCTGGCTTGGGTCTTCATGGTTTCTTCGCCCTGTGGTCAGAGCATGATGGGTTCAATACTTCTATGCAGAGCAAGGATTTCCCTGGCATTTGTTACCTCAGCATCCCATCCATGGAAAAACAAGCCCCAACTCTGAAACCTAGAAAGCTTCCTTGCTCCCTGGGATCCAGGTGACTCTTCTGGCTTGTGAGTCAGAGCCAGACTTCATGCCCCAAGGGTGGCGACACACTGGCTGTGACTAGGGTGTGCAGAAGTGTGCTCAGGCCTTGAGAAAGGCATAGAGATTATGTTCCCCGCCCCAGCGTGGGCTTGCAGTGTAACCACAGCAAACCCTTAGGCTCTCTGAGCTCCCTCCCGAGTCTTCCTTGGGAAAGGAGGGGATTCGACCAGAATAATCTGCACGATTTATTTGCGTCTTCAATGTCTATAACTCTGTGACAATTTCTGAAATATCCTCTTTTCCTGATTTGGGATGTGTCTTTTATCTGAATGACTTTTTTGAGTACTAATAACATAAACCTCTTCCATTGAACAGGGCTTTCCAAGTTAAAATGCTATCTCCTCATTAATCTGCCCATGTAAACACCAGGATTCAGGACCTGCCATCATGGATATCCCTCTCTCTTCTCTCTGGAGCTGCCTTTCTATTTCTTTATTCTGCCTTGGAGGCTTTTATTTAAAGAGGTAGTGGTTTTTCCATGTAGTCTGGCTGGCTTTCAACCTCTGGGCTCAAGTGATCCTCCTGCCTCTGCCTCCTGAGTAGCTGTCAGTATAGGTGTGCACCACAATGCCTGGCTTACCTGAAAAGTTTCTGGGTTTGCCCAGGGCCAGCTTCTGGCCTGGCTGCATGAGGTCACCCTGTTTCCTCTCACACACACTTCAATGCACGTTTATAGTGACCAAAGCAAATGACTTTGACCACACTTCGAATATCACTCCATACCTCTCCTTACATGAAGAATTTTTTTTATTTTAAAGAGAATAGAACAAAACAAAACAATACAAAGCAGAGTAAAACAAAAGAAAGCAGGTTGGACCAGAACAATGCAAACAGTATAGGACTTCAAAACAAAACAACAGGAAATCAACAGTGGCTACCATAGTGTCTCGTTTTCTTCAAAATAGTTGTTCATACCTTCACACACAATAAATTCAAATGAAACAAAATAATATAACACCAATCAAAACAAAAGAATGAAAACATTACAGGCCTTTAAACCAGACAATAAGAAATCTACAATGGCTACCATAATGTCCTTTTTTTCTTCAAAATAACTGTTCATACCTTCTTACATATTGCAGTCAAATACTAGAAAACACTTAAACCAATCAAATGAAAGAATAAATGCATTATTTGACTTCAGAACATGAAGATAAGAAATCAGCTATGGCTACCGTACTGCCTTGTTTTCTTCAAAGTAGCTGTTCATATCTTGACACTTAATAAAATCAGTTCTTGTAAACTCTTTAGGAGTAATTCTAGGCATGTATAAGTCTATACATGTACATCTATCCTTTCTGTGTTAAAGGGAATAGCAGAAGAAAGCACAAGAAAAACAAGAAACAATAAAGACAAATAAATAACAGTAATAGAGGGCCCAAAACAATAACAATGTAGGCTTTCTAAACAAGGAAGTAGGAAGATACCAAAGGTTGTTATTTCGTATAGTCTTCAAGAGTTGCTCAGATTACCAGGTATAGGCATACAGAATTGGTCTAATCCTATGAATGTTAACTGTTTTGTTCTAAGAACTAATAGAATTGGTAGTACAATCACCTTAGCTATCTTAAGTGTATATATATATATATACAAATTTATATCTTTTTCTTTTCCTTTCCTTCTTTTCTCCTTTTCTCTAGGTTGTTTTTTCCTTTGAGCAGTTTCTTACCCTTTCATCATATTTATTGAGGATTTTGTATCTTATTGACTTCAGTTTCTTACACTAGGGAGATGATATGGTGCTTACATGTGAATTTGATTTATTTCACTTATGAGTATGGTCTTAAGGTGTATTCATTTACCTATTAAAGCCTCAATGTGATCCTTCTTTATATCTGAGTAGTACTCCATTGTATAAAAGTACCACATCTTTTTTATCCATTCCTCAGTTGATGGGCATTTGGGTTGTTTCCAAGATTTGGCTATTACAGATTGTGCTTCTATGAACCTGGGTGCACATATATCACTGTGCTATGATGTTTTCACTTCTGGGAATATGCCCAGAAGTGGAATAGCTGGGTCAAATGGGACTTCCAATTTTAGCTTTTTGAGGAACCTCCAGACTGATTTCCACAGTGGTTGTACCAGTCTACACTCCCACCAACAGTGGAGAAGGGTTCTTTTCTCCCTACAACCTCTCCAACATTTGTTATTGGTTGTTTTCTTGCTCCTGGCCATTCTTTCTGGAGTGAGATGGAATCTCAGTGTTGTTTTAACTTGCATTTCTCTAATGACCAATGATGCTGAACATTTTTTCATGTATTTATTTGCTATTTGTATTTCTTTAGCTGAGAAGTGTGTTTTCATCTCAGATGCCCATTTTTGGATTGGGTCTTTGAATTTTGAGGGCTTTTTTTTTTAAATTCTTTATATGTTCTAGATTGAAGACCTTTGTCTGAAGGACAGTTGATTAAGATTTTTTTCCCAGTTTGTGGATTTTCTTTTCACTCTGTTAGAGATTTCTTTTGACATGCAAACACTTTAATAAGACAAGATCCCAGTTGTTGATTCTGGGAAGTATTTCTCATGCAGTCTGATTTTTGTTCATGAATTCTCTGCCTACCCCTATGTCTTCAAAATTTCTACCTACTTTGTCT
>RJWT010045924.1:0-11548 GCA_004365215.1 Cuniculus paca | reverse complement strand
CCAAGTTGGCTCTGTTCCTGCTCTGCACTCCAGCATGCCATCTCAGTCACAAAACCATATGCCCATCTCAGGAGAGCGTGGGCAGGGTAACCTGCAGCCAGACTGCAAAGGAGAATTATGCGGTCTCATGGACTCCGTGGCATAGTGATGAATAAGGAAAGCAGCTGCGGCCCTCCCTTGAAGCATTCACCCCACAGAGCTGCAAATTCTGCAGGCACCTGCAGCCCAGTACACATAACCTAAAACCCTGCAGAGCTCAGAGAGTGAGGATCTGGTTATGTGCTAGTCACTGCCATCTCTCAGCTTTTCTAGCAAAGTGGTTACATGGGAATCACATTATACATTCTCTTCTTGGAGTGTTTAAACCGAGTTCTCGTTGGATAGCACCCGAGTGTTTTTTTGTTGTTGTTTTTTGGTTTTTTTTGTGTTGTATTGTTTTGTTTGGTTTGGTTGTCTTTAGTGTTTTGCTTTGTTGTGTTTGCTTTCTTAGGATTTTTAGTTTATTTGGTTTTGGATTTTATTTTCCTTCTATTTGTTTCAATATAGTTGGTTCCTAGGTTCTCTCTCACTTCTCATCTCACAATCTAGTTTCTTTACCTAAAGCTCCACAGCAGTTCCATTTCTTAATTCTTTAACAGAAAGAAAATTAACAATGTATTAATTCTTCTGTTGTTTCTAATTTGCCATAAGCTGCTCTGTCACTCCTACCTTCTCCTGCCTATGTTATTATTTTGACTCTTCTGTATCATACCCAGTCCCCTCTTCTACCTAATGTTTTTTCTTCTTCTCAATTGCTATATTTTTATTTTATTCTTGTTAGTGGTGTTTGAAGTTATATCACTAATTTTCTAGTTCTCCTCATTTTACCTTAATTTGTTTTATTTGATTAGGGTTTCTATCCCTCCCTCCCTCACCTTGGTATCTTTCAATTTGTTTCCATATGATTTTATCTTTTTTTCCTCTAATTTCATTTTAATTCCTTATTATTTATCCTTTTCCTTATTGAGTCTCTGTTACTGTTACCTAATACTAATAATTTTCTTTTACAACTTAATAGAATCAGTTATATTGATTTCATTACTTTCTTCACATCTTCCATTAATTCTTTCAAAGTCTACTTTTCTTTCTTCACACTCCCATGCCTGCACTTTATTATATCATTTACTTGTAGGAGTCTTACTTCTATACATAGTTGAACACTGTTCTATTGTGAATGGAGGTAAAAATGATCTATTGAGTAGACAATACTGTATAAACTATCTGGTTTGTCTTAGAGTTTGTACTCTAACTTTAGACCTCATTCCTACAGTTAAAAGTGGAACAGTGTTAGTTAACACAGCGTATTATTGTCCAGTCTGTGTTTTATAACATTTGCTGCTGTTAGTTTTACTACTTTAGCCAAGATGACATAGTTGTTGCAAACAAATGGTCTTCTCTGCACACCAACATCTAGATTGCCTGGGGTCATAAATAATAGTACAGTCCTTTACCAAAGGACTGGGTTCTGGGCTAAGCAGGCTGTGTCTTTCTCTCCCTAATAAATGGAGGTGGTTGGATCCTGTGATAGATCCAACAGCCAACAGCCAGCTACACCTAGAGGACATCTCTAAAAAGTAGACATTGCCTAAAGATGTCTCAATACTAGCAATAAAGCCAACCATCATAAGCAGTTTGCAAGCCTCAACACAGAAATCAGATAAAAAAACAACGAAAAGAAAATACAGAACCAAAATGCCCTCAAAATGCAAAGAAAATCCAGAGGGTATTGAAGGGGAAGAAATAAAAAACCATACAGTCAGAATACCTGAAATAGTAGCAGTGGAAGTAACAAAATGGATGAATAAGACACTTAGCAAATTCAAGGTAAAGATAATGGGGGAGATAATTAAAGAGATGCTGACCCCAATAAAACAAATGATTAGTACCAGGTATGGTGGAACATGCCTATGGTACCCTGAACTACATAGTAAGATCTTGTCAAAAAATAAAAATAAAAAACAGATTAGTGAGTCCAAAGAAAAGATGATCAAAAAAAGAGGAGCTAAAGAAAGAAACACTAACCATGAGTGCCCAATATGGAAAAGAACTGCAGTCCATAAAATAGTCTAAAGCAGAAGTCCAGGAGATTAAAAATGCCACTGAAAGTATATGCATCAGAATTGACCAATGCGATAGCAGAATATCAGGCCTAAAAGCCAGGGCTGTCGTTGACAATTAACTAAATGAAATATATCTTAAATATAACAAAGGTACTAGAAAAATTCATCCAGTGACTGCTAGATGATACAAAGAAAAGATGAGGGAGGAGGGAGAGAAGAAAGGGAAAACGGATTTAAAGAAAAAAAAGAAAACAAAAAAAATGGAAGTAGAGCTTTTTTAAATGCAGAAAGGAGAGAGGATTAGAGGGAGGGAAGAGAAGGGGCATTAATATGTGATATGTGCATACACACATTCCCCATGTTGAATGTAATAATTATTTACTGCAAATATGTACTAATCAAAACAAATAAAGTATGAGAACAAAAATAAAGTTCATGACCTTTCTATGGATCATAAAGGTATCATAAGGCAATATGTTAATATTATTAATTAATTTATATTAAAATATTTGAAAATTTAAAAGAAATGGGAAAATTCCTTCAGAAGTACAAATTATAAATGCTGATGGAAATCAATATATAAGAAATTCAATGTCTAATAATGAAATGAATCTCTTACTAAAAATCTGCACTCAAAGACCACCTGGCTTCCATGGTGAATTTTTTATGAAGTAGTTAAATCAACACTACATAAAGTCTTCCTGAAAAACAAAAAGAAAATGAATACTATACTTCTATTAAGCTTACAATCTCAATTTTAATACTTTTTTAATACTATGCAAGAAAAAAATTAAAAATTCATTTTTCACAGAATTATAGATGCAGAAATCTTTGGCAAATCAAATCTAATAATAAATACATATTTAGAGACACATAGATGCACAAAAACACACATACACTTATACATACACAAGGACATGTGTGTATATATGTAGACAAATTTAAATTTAAAATTATTTAAAGACCATTAAAGACATCATAATTTAACTAACACTAAAGACTCTATTTAAAAAAATACAAGTGCCAAAAAGTTCTTTATTGTTTCATTTTAAGGTGTTGATTTATCTTTAAGATACATAATAGTTAAATTCATATTCAGGAGTTGGTACCTGTACACATCACATCTCGATCACCCTTATTTCAGCTTCCCTTCCACTTGTTCTTTCCTCCCCCTCCCCTGGATTCCCTTCCTGTCTCTACAAAGATTACCTATTTGTTTCCTACCATCTCTCTTTTATTTTGCTCTTTAAATTATTCATGGTTGCTTTTCTCATATAAGAGAAACCATGCAATTTTTTGCTTTGTATATGATTTATTTCACTTAGCAGGAATTTAGCGTTATGATCTCACAATCTATTCATTTTCCTACAAATGACTCAAATGTTTTTTAAAGTACCTATAGGAGACAACATGTTAAGAGTAAAATATGGGAAACTGTCCATCTTAGATGAGAAAGAAGACAAAAATGCTCCCTATAGACTTCTCTACAATGCATCGTACAGTTCAACACTGTGCATGGGGTACTAACCAGTGTAGCAAGCTATAAAAAGAAAATTGAAAAATGATTAGAAAGAGATAAATTATTCATCTCTGGTAGATTATATGATTACACATATAAAATCTGAGAACACAAAAATTTTGAAGTGACAGAACAGTAATAGATGTATTTACCAAGGTCACAAATATCCTGCTTATAATTATACCAAAAAATGCCATACAATAAATGCCAGAAAATATCTTCTAAAAGATAGGCAGATTTTTAAAAATTAATTATATTGGAACGTTTTTGTTGAACACAACAACCAAACTCATCACAGAGAATGTGAACTTGTGTATAATATATCTTGATTCATCTTTTTCCCCATTCCCCTTCCCTTAATTCTAAAATTGCAAAACATTTTTGAAGAAATTTTAAAATCCCTAAATAGATAAGAGAATGCACTACATTAATGGATAGGAAGATGCAGAATCATAAAGTTATCAATTATTCCACAAATTAACCTCCAAAATCAAAACAACTCAGTTTTCAAGAAAGTTTTTTTTTAGTAGAAGTTGAAAAGTAGATTCTAAAACTTAGATAGATAAGCAAAAGCCCAAGAATATCAAGGCAACCTTATAAAGCTAAAAAGCTGGATAACATCCATTTACAGGATATCAACAGTCAATATAAAGCTCTGGTGCAAGATGAATAAAACTGACCACTGAAACAGAATAGACTCCCATAACATACATATACATACCCCAGGACATGGCCATTCCACTCCAGTTAGAAACAGATGCATGGAAAAGCCACAAGAACAGTATCAGTAGTAGCACCAAATGGTGAACCTTCTCTTTAATGACTGACTTTTTAAAATTATGAGTCAGAGGATTAAATACTATATGTTATCATTAATGAAAAATGTACAATAGAAACTACACTTGAAAAAAAATCTATACCACTTAATGTTGAACAAAAAAGTCAACCAAAACTAGTTTATCCTATAGTGAAGGATGGTGGGTACCGTGGCTGAGACAGAAAAGTAATGCATGGGAGGCAGAAAAAAATGGCTTTTGTGGTATTATGTTGTATTTTTATATCTGATCTCTGGTCTGATAGCTGTGTTCAGTTTGTGAATAATCTTCAACCTGAAAGTTAAGTATCGATAGCAAGGACCACCCCCTCTATCTATCTATCTATCTATCTATCTATCTATCTATCTATCTCAATAAGAGTTAAATAAATAAAATAATAAATAAATCTAAAGCAGCCTAAGTGTTAAAGAATTCTAAGCTAAAAATCACTTCAAAGTTCCAAGTACAGATTTCTAGCATGGGTAGCAAATATAAACATTTAAATACCTATGGAATGAATGAAAGATGTACATATAATTCTATAGGCAATTTAACAAAACTTTATGGAGAACTTACTTTGCCAATACTGTGATGGATATTCAAATGAACTATCACAATCCCTTTACTCAAGGGGTTTACAATGTACAAGAGATTGCAGACCCATAACAGCATTATTAAAAGGTTTGGTATAATAAATGTCATAAGATAAAGGCAAATAAATTACCATAGAATAATTTCCAATTTAGGGTAGGAAAAAAGTCTATGGGAAAAGGGTATTGAAATACATCCTGAAAGATATGCAAAATTTCATTAACTGAACATGAACTCAAGTCAAAATAGCACTGGAGGTATGTTTATTTCATTCTCATTTTCAGTTTGTTTTCAAAGAGATGATAGTCTATAAAATAACATACTGCTTTTACTTTAATTTTCTTGCTGGGTTAAGCAAATGGCCCCCATACCAGTAAGATTGATTTAAATACTTCTCACTCTATTTCACTTTTTCATGATCACTAGTTGCAATCATGTCTTCAAGGTCTGAGAGTCTATCTTCAGTTTCATTCATGTGGTTTTGTCAGCTTTCAATGGAATTTTTGATTTCCTCAATATCTCCTTGAATCTGTTTCTCATGTTCTAAGTGTTTCCTGTATTGTTCATTCAAGGTTTCCATCACTTTCCTATGCTCCTTTATTTATTTATTTTTCTCTATGTCTTCTTTGGATATATTCACCAATTCTTTTCTATGTTTATCATTTTTGTTCTTACCTGAGCAATTATTTCTGACCTGATTTCCTTTACATCTTCCTAGATTTGTTTCTTTACTTCCCTTGCTATCATTTCAGAGATTTCAGATGTGTGATTTCCAAATTCATTCATGTCTATGTCTCCTGGACTTGATCTGGATGGGTTGGAAGTTTGTGATTGTGCTTTGTTCTTTTGTTTTGGCATTTTCCTGTGTTCCTCTGAATCATCCAAATGCCAAGTCCTAGTTGCTTCCCGTTCTGGTGGGCTGTCTGGCAGCAGGCCTTACTGAGGGTTGCTGTTGATTCTGGGTCGCTGGGCACCCCGTGGGCTTCACTGACGGTTCCTGGATGACTACAGGTTCCTGGGTACAGGTTCCCAGTCCCTGTGGGCCTCAGAGATGGTTCCCAGGTAGATGAGTCATTGGGCACAGACTCCCAGCCATAGCAGGCCTCACCGAGGGCTCCCAGATGACTGCAGGTTGCTGGGCACAGACTCCTGGTCCCTTCAGGCCTCGGAGATGGTGTCTGGGTGTGGACAGGCCCCTCTTTTTTCACTTTTTAGTGCAAGTTCAAAAATTTTCACTATTGTGAACTCTATCTTTGTATATTTAAGATCACTTTGAATCTTTTCTTCCCTTGTAAATTGCTAACACTCATCCAAATTTGTACCAGGTCAACATGATGGTTTATATTTTGACTGTGGAATGGCCAATTTCCTATTTTAGCTCCTCTTCATGATTGGTCATAGTAATTTCTTGAGTTGAAATAAAAGGATTCAGGAGTTTAATCATTATAATTGTCAAAGTAGATCACACATCAAGGTTTATATGCTTTGATTATCCATTTCTGGTGTCCTACAGAATCATGATAAAGTGATAATTTAAGGAAACATACTTTGCTCAGTTTTAGACAGTCAGTTTTCTATGATTTTCTCACATCTGGGATGCTTTTTATTAAAAAGTAGATGACAGACATTTATGCCAGTCCCAGGCTTGCTTACCCTCAAATCCATTGTTTGTGCCTCCCTTGCTTTGCATGAATTACCAAGAATACAGAAGGCCTTTTTATAGGAATTTATCAGAGCAAGGTCCAACCAGGAGACTGAAGGGTGGACAGAAGAGGACACTCAGGCTATTTTTCTCCTTCCTATTTTCCTTTGGGCAGCATGTTTAGATCGCCTTCATCCTCCCAACTTCTACTTGCTTTTAAGCTTCCATCATGGTTTTGAGCTTCCACTGCAACCTCCTGATCTTCACTCCAAAATGCCACCTTGTTCTATTCTCCCTAGGGTCCTTTGGAGAGCTTTTTCTGCCATTTTTTGACTTCTCAGTTCCTCTATTCTATTACCTAAATAGCAAATTCCCTATGTTTAAATCTTTCTGTTCTAAACATGCTAAATACTGTTTGTTGCATGTGTCCTGACTAACGTAGTACCCTGTGCTTAAAATTACAAACTTATCAACATTTTTTACTCATACAAACATGAGTTGATCATTTCATTAGTGTCATAAGGAACAGGCCAATATTCATATTTGACACATAGACAGATCATGACTTTGGAAATTATTGCATCAGTTACATTGGCCATAAAAACTCAAGGTTGCTTAGCATGCACCAGCATGTCATCACATGCAGCTATCACATACATGACAAGGTAGGGAAAAACATACAGAAAGCATTGTTTTCCTTTTAATGGATACAAACCTGACTCGGAGTCAGGTATCTTATTCATAGACTGTTGAAGAAGAGTTACTATAATCGTCAGCGTGCTTCTTAGGTTAGGGGGTTATGTGGAACCTGTTTTGGCATTTAATTCAAAATGTGTTCATTACTCAGTGGTAGAATGCCCACCTATCGTGTTCAAGGCTGTGGGCTTGATCCCCAGCACCATCAAAAAAACAAAACAAACAAACAAAAAATCGGCCAAAATATGTTGATAATCCTTTCTCATTAAAGTTGTAAATGGATTTAATGAGACCCAAAAAGGTCTCTGAAGGTTTGTCCATTGCTAAAAAGTAGGCTCAAAACACTTGGGACTCTCAATTTCCAAAACCATGCTCTCATCAAAACCAAACTTCAGAACTCATCTTATAATTATCTCCATTCTCATCCTAGCAACCGAAGAGATTTAACCAGTTAGGTTCATTTACACTAGATTTTAATTTCATGACGTCAAACCTCTGTTTTATATGATTCATATTCTTTGGAAAAATGCTTTCAGTTTCAGTTAACACACAATTATGCTCACAATTTTCTGCTTCATACAAGACACTGCTTTATACTGCTATGGAAACCAGGTTTTAAATCATATTTCCTAATCTGCACTGTGTTCAGTTGTATGAAAAAATAAACTGGACCAAAAGATTAAGTAGGGATAAGCTTTTATCATTTATTCACTCATTTGAAAATACATTTTGAGCACCTACAGTGAAATAAGTTTGGGTTTTGAACATGTAGCAATGAATATAGACATGGTCTTGGTCCTCCTAGAGCTTCTAATGCAGCAAAGGAATAAGTCATACATGAACAGCAAATAATTTCAGCTTGCAGTAAATACTGAGAATGAAACAAACTGGAAGCTGTGTATAAAGGGCTAAGGGATAAAGGAAGGCTGTGTGTAAACGCATGTCTTCACACAGCACAACCCCAGGAGGCGCCACTTGAGTCATGGACATTGGAGATTTACTGCAAAAATTTCCCGGCAGATGGCAATAAAGTGTCTTGTTCAAACCAAGTGGTTTATTAAAAACATTTTCTGACAGGTGTAAAGGGAAGAGTCTTGAGGAAGAACTGCTTTTTGCCAATTTGCCCAAAGGCACTGTGTGCACTAATGAAGGCCCCGAGAAGGAGAGGTAAACTTTTAAGAGAAAGTCAGATAAGACCACTTGGATGAAGTGACATTTAAGCTAAGGACAAATGAGAGTCAGTCATTTGGAGAGCAAGAATAAGAACAATCCAGGAAGAGAGAAAAGCCTGTGCTTGATATTATCCACTCTCCTTTTGGCCTGTTTGTTTGACACTGCATTCCTGCAATTACAAATCATGAAGTTCTTCGTAGATAAACATCATTTTCAAGAGCACAGTTTGTGCTTTGCACAGTTTGTTTTTCCACTGATGATGACCTAATCTCCTTTCTCCCTCAAGCACACATTTGCAGAGCTTTATGCCAAGGTTAGGAATGTAATCTTTTGCCAGATAATCTAATTGGCTGACCTCCTTGACAAGATGCACTGAACAAGTAATAGAACCTAATCAGTCACCAAGGTAACTCTTTCTGTCATGTTATCATCCCCTCTGAGTTCCTTCCTTCTATGTACCATGTACCATACTTTTCATTTATAAAATACAATTAAAATGCCTATGTCTTACTGTTATTATGGCAATAGGGTAGTAACTAGCAAAGTTTATGAACTTACTAAATGTCACAGACTGCACTAAGAGTTGTACTAGCTTTAGCTCAGTTAACACTCCCAACATCTTACACTACATACTTCACCCAATTTACAGAGGAATCTGAAACTTAACATCCCAAAGATTTGTTTAAATTTTATTCCAAGTAGAATTCATCTTCTGGAACCCTTAGCTCTTAATACACTACACTGTGTATAGAAAGATTTCAACAAATATTTGTTATCAATAGAGTCACATGTATAATGACTCAGAGTATGTTGGAGATACTCATCCCTCAGACGGTTTTTAATAATAACACTAAAAGAAGATATTCCAACCTGGCTCAGATACCTTAAAACTTCTCTTTGCCTTGTGCTTACAAGATTCATTGGCCTTTCTTGGCCTAAGAAAGAAGTCTCCACCTTTCCCAGTGTACTCCTTAGGATGGAGCATCCTTCATCACTTAGAAGTACCAGATTTCGAAGACAAGAAAGTAGAAAACTTGCTTAAATTTTTCTTCATGCATGTAAGACCTCTTTCTCAATTGAATCCTATCAGACGTCCCTGGGTGTCTGAAACATAAGGAGCAAAGAACACCAATGAATAAGAAAGTACTTTTTCCCTTTTACATATTGCAAGAATCGTATTAAAATATTTAAAGTGTTGCATGACAGATTATTACAGAAATTTGCAATCCTGGAGTACAAGGAAAGCCCACATCATAATATTAATTTGATAAAATGACAATTCAAAGCCAAGGGAGTATTTATACGTGTCATTTTATTAACATCATAAACTCTGCTGCATTATAGGCACAGTGGAACCAATAAACCATTAATATGGCATCATGCAATAGCCAAGAGCAGAATATGAACCAGCTTTGATCAAGAGCAGGTGTGAGCACAAAGTAGAAAGTAAATTGTTCAATTAATGGGAACAGAGTTAAACAGTCTTTTCTATGGGTAGGTTATAAATCATCGCGTCCCAGTGGGAAAGGCTACAATAATTCCATAACAGAGCATAGTGATTCAAAAACACGAGACAGCAAGTGCTTCAGGGTGGCATCCATGTCCCAAGAGGAAAGGAGAACTTTGTGTATTCAGCCCACATCAGTGCCCAGAGAAGATTCCAGTGAAAGGCCTTGTAAGCCCACCTCAAAATGCTCAAGTGCTAGATCCGGGTAAATACTCACAAGGGCAGTGGCTTATGTTGGTTGTTGGAACACTCGAAGGCAAACTGGAACACATGAGGATAGACATGTGGGGTAAAACTAAATAAGCATCCCAGAGAAGCCAGGGAAAATTAATAATCACTCAAGGAAATAAGCATCCAGGCATTTTCAAGATTTAAAATTAACATCGAAAAATTTTTGCTAGACAAATGCGCTCCCTGGTTCTCTAAAAATAGCTGCATAAAGCTGAACATTCCCCCACCAAGTCTCAAACAAGCAACCCAGAAAGGCATGAATCACACTTGAAAACATGAAATTTCAAAGCTAATACGCCAAACTACAACCAATCAGATCACCTGAAAATGAGTTCCTTTTCCTTCCCTGGCATTTGCAATTTCCATCCAGCTCTATTTCCAGAGTTATAACCTTAGTATAATTAATTAAATGCTGCCAAGTGGACCAGCTTCTACCCAGACTCTGGGACTAATCTCTACTCTGTGAACACTGACATGTGGCAATATAACTCAGTCTTATTTTTTACTCTTTTTTAATTTAACCTTGATAACAACTTTCCTAAGAGCTCAACTGTTGCTCTACTTCCTTGGGTATAATTATTAAGTCGGTACCTTGAATTACTTTATACCAGCTGCTTGATTTTTGTCTGTGAACTATCATTTCACCAAAATTTGTCATAAGTCTACAAGTGCCATTGACCTGTTTGTGTCTGTTTATTGTTCTGCATGCCTTGATCTGCACATTTTTTTCCTACATTAAGTTTCGTATTATTTCATTCCAAACATTTATTGAGTGTCAAATACGAAGTTGGAGCTGAAGAGAGAAGATAACATCTCTAACCTATTGTGGGTTTCAATGTTTGAATACAATCAGGATTCATTTTTTTCCAACCCTTTCAACTGTCTAATCTCTGAGCCCTATTCTAGACCTAGTGGATCTATAGAACCAAAGCTGAGATCCCAAAAGGACAGGAAATGATAATGTATTGAAATTTAAGCCTCTAGAATTGTCAGGCTTTTCCAAGTGATGTCTGTAATGCTACCTGATTTGACTTGAATTAATTCCTTTATTGTCTATTTTACCTGGTTAGTAAAATAACATCAGGGCTAAAATTTCATACTCAATTTGATATCTGCTCTAAGGAAAACAATGAATTAATTTTGACAATAGATATATAACTTGACCCCTAACAAGCATAGCTCTTATTTGAATTATAATATTTTGGCTTGAATTGTTTAATGTCCTTTGTCAAATGATGCCTCAGGGTTTTTCACAGGGGGACTTGAATGGCAGGG
>RJWT010045923.1:0-11557 GCA_004365215.1 Cuniculus paca | reverse complement strand
ATTTAGCTATCCCATGGTCCAGTCGCCTTCTATACACAAGAAAATTCTGGGGGATGTTTTAAGATCTAAACCATGAGTATTCCATTGAGTGAATGTGCCACAGTTTGTTTATTCACTCTACTAGTGATAGAGATTTGGATTGTTTCCAGTTTTTGGCCAATATACTTATGGTAATACTGCTATGAAAATCTCGTACAAGGCTTTTGTGGAAATATCTATTTAATTCTTTTGGGTATGTACTTAAATGTGCAACTCCTGGGTCATAGAGTTTATAAGAAATTTGTAAACTCTTCTCTAAAGACTTTGTACTATTTTATATTTTATCCAATAATATGATATAGAGCTCCAATGACTCTATACTCTCCCATCAATTGTCAGTATTTATAATTTTACCCACTCTGTTGGGTGTGTATTTCATTGTGGTTTTAATTACATTTCCCTGATGATGTTGAGCACATTTTCATGTACTTGTTGATCATTCAGATGTCTTATTTTTGAAGTGCCTTATAAAGTCTTTTTACCATTCTTAATTGTTGATATGTCATTGTTTTTTATGCAGCCTGTTATTAATCATTTGTAAGATTTATACATTGCAAATATTTTTTCCAGGCGAAGCTTGCTATTTTACCTTCCAAACAATGTCTTTTGATGAACATGAGTTTTTAATCTTTTTTCTTTTATGGTTAATGTCTTTCATGTCCCATATAGAAAACCTTTGCATTTTCCAAAGTTATAAAAATATTCTTCTTTCAGATGCTGTATTATTTTATCTTCTGTTTTGGTTAGTTTTCTCTCGTTGCTGAGACAAACACCTGACACCCAAAATTAGGGAAGAAAAGGTTTATTTAGCTCACAGTTTCTGTGTATTTCAGTCTATAATCAGCTGGCTCCAAGGCAGGGTGGCATGGCACTGGGGCAACACTTCAAGGCAGCAGCCAGAGCAAAAGGGGGTGGCTGTTCATGGCGACTGCAAGCGGCAAGAGCAAACCGTGCCAAGAGGAAAATATGCCCCCATTCAGACCTTACATTGTATGTTGGTTCCACCCCTGGGCAGGTGCAGAACTCACACCACCAATTCCAGCGCTAGACAATGAGTCAACTACAAATGCTAGATTCAGCCACTTCCATGACTACATGAGGCTTGGGGGGGCCATCTGTATACAAACTGTAACATTTTATCCCTGGCCCCCCACAGACTCATGTACATCCCTTTTACAAAAGACATTTAGTCCATCTGCAAGAGTTGCCAAAGTCCTAACAGTTTCAGCATTACTGAAAAGTCCAAGTCCCAAGTCTCCTCCAAGATAGAAGGCAAACTTTAGCTGCAAGCCCCTGTACAAATGAAAACAAAGTTAAATACTTCCAACATGCAATGGCACAAGATAGACATTACCATTCCAAAAGTTACAAACAGGAATACAAAGCATTGGAACCAAAGTAAGTCCAAAATCCAGCAGGGCAAATGTTAAGTCCTGTAGCTGTCTGTCCAGCATCTGAAGGAATCTGTGGCAAATTGTGAGCTCCAAATGGCTTGTGCGGCTCCACCCCCAAAGGACTTCCGGGGGTTTTAACTCCCACAGCTTCTCTCTTAGGCGCACTCTGCTCAATCTTTGTAGCTTTCCTTAGATGATCCATGCTCCTGGCTTTTCCAAACTTCTGAGGTCTCCACTCTGGCTTCACACTCACAGCTTTATATATTGCCCTCTCAGGGGCGCATTGTCTGGCTTCCTGGGCCCTCTGAAATCGGGGTGGAAGCCTCTTTAACCTCAGAACACGTGTATTTTCCATGTGCCTAAAACCAGCACCACGTGGATGCTGCCAAGGTCCGCTGCCAGCTGGAGCAGTAGCCAGGCTTTTCTCTTTCTTGGCCATAGAGGTCAAGTGCCTGGATTGCTGGGCACTCGGAACCTGATTGCAAGGAACAGATTTTCTATGTTGCCAATTTGGAACCTCGTGTGGCCTCCACCGCCATTCTGGAACCTCCTGTGGCCTCTGTCGCCATTCTGGAATGTTGCACTCTGCAGCTTTCTCCCCCAGACAAAGTCTTTTACTTTTGTATCTTTGAGGCTGTAAAGGGTGGAGACCCGCTGCCTCTTCCTGTGATGTCTATAGGCCATCTTTTGTATTTTGTTCCGTTTTAGCAATCAAGGTTTCAGCTCTATTTTTACAGTCCACAGCTTTCTGACCAAACTCATAACATTTTAAATCACCATGTTGGGCTCTTTGCTCTTGATTTCCAAGATAAATCTGGCTAAAAGCCCCCAACAATAGCCATGCCATTGCCTCAACATTTGACTGCCTTGAAATTTCCTTTGCCAGATTAATCAGGCCATCGCCCTTAATCTTAGTCTCAAGCAAAGTCTCTGGACAAGGACAGAATGCAGACAAACTTTCTGCCAAACCATAACACACATCGTGTGGAGTCCAACAACCAATGCAGTCCTTCTTCTCAGCAGAAACCTCTTGGGCCTGGTCTTTATTGTCAGGCTTTCTATCAGCCTTCTGGTCTTCTGAGCTCTGACCAGAATCTCCCCTACAGAACAGCCTAAGCTGTTCCAGCTCTATGCTTTTAGGTGACATCTCTGAACCTTTGCAAACTCTTTCCACAAGCCATTCCCAAAGGCTCTTGAACCACATGGTCAGGTACAGTCACAGCAACAACCCCACTCCTCTGATACCAAATTCTGTTTTGATTACTTTTCTCTCATTGCTGAGACAAACACCTGACACCCAAAATTAGGGAAGAAAAGGTTTGTTTAGCTTACAGTTTCTGTGGATTTCAGTGCATAATCAGCTGGCTCCATACAAATATTTGAGTTCTAGTTAACTTTTTGTTTTGATTTCTGCTGTAATTTCATTGTAATCAGTAAATACTGATTTTCTCATTTAATGTTAAAATGTCAATCTATTGTTTCCAGTAGGACATTATTCATTACTGTTATAACACATTTGAATGTAGTATGTTACTTTTCTTTGCCTCAGTTTAAGATTTTTCCTTTTTTGGTATTTACTAGTTTTATTATGATCTCTTTAATTAAGTGTGGTGATCTTTGCATTTATTCTGCTTGTGGTTGCCCAAGTTTCTTGAATCTATAGTTTCATGTCCTTCATCAGTATTGGAATATTTTTGTATGTCATTCTATACAGATATTTATTCTGGGCCTTTCTTTTTTCTTCTCTATGTTTCAGACTTAAAAAAAAGAGCATGCTCAATATTATCACAGAGGTCTCAGACACTGCATTCTTTTTGAAAAAAAAATTATCTCTACTTTAGTTTGTATTTATATTAACCTCTTTCAGTTCACTGATCCTTTCTTCTGCTATGTCCAATATTTGAAAACCTCCATCCATTTAGTTATATGAATACATTATAAAAATATATTCTATGTTTTTAGCTCTAGAATTTTTAGTTCTTTTCATAGTTTTCTATGTTTTCTGTTGGAATTTCCATTTTAACAATCTACTCTTTAGCACATTTGAAGTACTCATTTTAAAATCCCTTTTCCTAATTCCAAGTGAATCTAGGCCTGTTTGGTTTTTTTTTTTTTTGAGTCTTTTTTCTCTTATATATGTATTGCATTTTCTAGCTCTTTCACATGCCTTGTAAAATTTTTATTATGTGATGGACATTGGGAAGAATACATTGTAGAGACTCTGGACTCTTTATTCTTCTAAAAATTATTGAACTTTGTGTTTGGTGCTGGGAATTCTGTTAAGGCTATTTTTATATTTTGTTAAGCCAGATATATTTCAATTTGACTTTAGTCCTATTGAAGGCATGCCTATGTAAGCATATCTTTAAAACTTGTGGTATGTGGCAAAAGCAATACTTGAGAGAAATTAAAGGCATTAAAGGCATGGATTCGAAGAAAGATTTAAAATGAATAATACAAGCTTCTACATTAGAAAACTAAACAAAGAAGAACAATTTAAGCCTAAATTAAGAAGAAAAATATAATAAAATCTAGAGAAGAATTTAGTGAAATTTAAAGTAGGCAAACAATTGAGAAAATATTTTCAACAGTGGAATGTATAACATATATATGTGTGTATGTCAATTTAGGTGTGTTTAAAAAGTCTACTGCTTCACACATGAAAGTAAACTGCTTTACTGTGAAAAACTGTGCACTTAATGCTTTGTTGTTTTCTGGCATTTAGCATTATACAGGAGGAATCTTAGACCAGTATGATTTTTATTTTTATAAGAATCATTTTGACTTTTTTTGGTTCTTGGAGACTTGTTTATATAATTTTAAAGTTTTCGTCAGTATTTCTAAGTATGCATATCTTTTCCTTGATTTTCCTATAATGTAAAGAAAAACACTTTTAATTTTAGGTCCTTTAAAATTTAGGTCCTTTCAAGAATTTTCTTGTTAATGAAGTGTTAAATTACTGCTTTTCTTCCAGTTGTTTGGTGTATTTATCAGGAGTACTTCTAATTTTTAAGTCAGATTTTCATTTTGTATGTTCTTTAGGAATTATAACCACTGTCTTTATATATTTATCTTTTCCCCTGTAATCTAAGTATCTCAAGTTGGCTTACACTGCAATTTATTAGATTTTCATTCAAAAAAAGAGCTCGATTGTTTATTGCTTTCAACGAGAGTTTCTAATTTTGCTATTTTATTTTAGCTTCTTAAACTTATGTATCATATCCAAATCCAATTTTAATCCATTCTGTTAACTTCCCATCTGACTCTTAGTTTTTGTGACTGTCTGTTCCTGTGTTTTTATTATTGGTGGTGGTGGTTTTAAAATTTTTTAAAGCTTTTTATTTTTTGAGACAGAATTTCACTATGCAATTCAGCCTCGCCTTGAACTCATGGCAATCTCCTTGCCTCAGCCTCCCAAAGACTAGGATTACAGGTGTATGTCATCATGCCTGGCTCTGGTCCTATTTTTATGAAAGCTATGTGGTCTTGCATCATATTGCAGATCCCACATACTTTCCTAAAATGTATTGATTCATAGACTAGATCATTTTCAAACACGTTTCTTTTCAGTTTTCAATATAATGTTTTTTTTCTTGAAGTATTTTTTTGGTTAATCTTTCATTTTTTCCCTTTTAAAATAAATTGTAATGTAGTATGATTTGATGCAGTAAAATAACTCATATTAAGCATATAGTTTTATAACTTTATGGAAATATGCATTAATGTAACCAATGCTATAATCAAAATACAGAATTTTTCCATCACTCCACAAAGCTTTCTTGTTTCTAACAACCACATTCTTTATCACAAACTGCTGATCTTCTTTATGTTATTGTAGTTTAATTTTTCTGTTCTAGGATTTTGTATGAATGGACTCATCACTAAAGTATGTTTGGTCTTCCATGTACTGATTTTAAAGATATTTTATTAACATTTTTCCTAAATATTAAATGGCTTGGGATGCTATTGTAAGTAATTTAAAAAAATTTAATATTCTCTGTTTATTGCTATGATAGAGAAATAGAAATGATTTTTAGTATAGATTGTATATCCTGCAACTCTAATAATTTTAGGATTTTTTGCATAAATGATTGTGTTTTCTACAAAATGAAGATACTTTTAAAGTTTTATTCTGCCTTTCTATTTTGTAGGCCTACCCGCCTCTTTCCTTCCCTCCCTTGCCTTTCTCTATCCCTTTATCCCTCCTTCTTTCCTTCTTTTCTCTTGATTTTGTCATTACACTACCTCATATCTCCATTCAGTGTTCATTAGAAGTTCTGAGAATGGACAGACTGTTTTTCCACAATTTGTAGGGTATTTGGCCTTTCATCATTAAATGTGGTTTTAACTATATAGATTTTTCAGATGCTTTTAGAAAATCAGATTGAGGAGGTTTCCTTCTAGTCTTAGCTTGCTGGGAGTTTTAATGATAAATAAATGTGAGTTTGGCAAATATATTTTCTTCTATTGAGGTGATTATGTGATTTCCTCCCTTTATTGTTAATAGAATAAATTACATTGATTTGCTTTACACTGTTAAACCAGCCTTGCATTTCTAGAGTAAACTCTATGTTGTCATACTACATTAAACTGACATATTTAATTTGCTAAGTTTGTTACATGTTCTTGCTCATACCTTTATGAAGCATTTTTGTGTAACTGCAGTGTTTTATATAGCCTTGTATACAAGTAATGATGACCTCATAAAATGAGTTGAAAAGTGTCTCCTCATCTTCTGTTTCTTGAGCTTATGTAAAGTTTATTCATTAAATGATTAATAGAATTTATTAGTAAAGTCATCTGGGTTTATGGTTTTCTTTGTGGGAGGGTTTTATGTTATGAACTTAATTTCTTTAGTATTTATAGGGCTCTTAGATTTTGTAACTTTTATTGAGCCATATTTTTAATGTATGTCTTTTGAAGAACACAAGCACTTCATATAGTTTATCAAATTTATTGCCACATCTTTGCGATTCTATCTTTTGTTAATATTCTTCATGAGCCTGGGTTTATCAATTTTATTTCATTTTCCAGAGACTTAGCCTTTTGTTTTATTGATTTTCTTTATTGGTTTTCTATTTTTAACTTTAATAAATTCTATGATTTTTTAATTTTCTTCCTTCCATCGACATTGCACTTCACTTATTTTTTTTTTTTTTTTGTTTTTTTGAGACAGGGTCTTGCTATACAGTTCAGACTTGCCTTGAGTTCACTTTGCGGCCCAGGCTGATCTCAAACTTACAATCATTCTCTGATCTCAGCCTCCTGAGTACTGGGATTATATGCATGCGCCACCACACGTGGCTAGCTCCCTTATTCATTGTTCTGTCCTGTTAATACAACACATAAATAATTTTGTAGATATTTTAGATTTTCTAATATAAGAATTTAAAGCTGTGAACTTCCATGAAACCTTTATTTTAGTTTCATCTCACAAATTTGCTGTGTATATTATGTTTTCATTATATTTTAGCATAGAATATTTTCTAATATTCTTTGTGATTTTTCTTTTATGAGTTGATTAGAAGTATTCTTTAAATGTACAAATATTTGATGAAATTGTTTTCTAGTTTAATTCATTTCTCAACAGAGAACATGCTGTGTGATGTAGCTCCATCTAAATTTTTCAGTCTTATAAATCAGAATATTGTCTATTTTGGTATATGTTACATGAGTATTTGAAAACAATTTCTTTTATACAGTGACTGTGTGGTGAGTTTTTGTTTGTTTGTTTGTTTTATCTATTAAGCTGATTGAGACTGTTATTCAGGTCTTAATGATGTTACTGATTTTTTATCAATTACTTGTGTTATCAATTACTTGTTTCATCAGTTATTGAAAGAATGTTGAAATTTACGACTATCATTTTGAACTTTTTCTTCAGTTCTATTACTTTAGTTGATGCACACATGATTGTTATGCCTTCTCGATCAATTGGCCTTTTTATCTTTGTGAAATATTTTTCTTTTTTCTGCTAATATCTTTGTCCTGGAGGTTACTTGTATTTATAAAAATTTTAGCTTCCTTTTTTTCTTCTTTTCTTTTAATGTAACAAAAGTAGATACTACTAAAGAAAATATTAAAAAACACTCTTCTATGAAAATATAAAACAAAATGTCATAACAAAATAGAGAATAACAATGGTTAGTATAGTGTGTATCATGATCTTAAGAGAATGGCCAAAATGTGACTCAGAATACAAGTGATAGACAAAAACAGAGCTCTCTAACAAAGAAGAAAAAAAAAGACAAAACTTTCTTTTCAGTGAACAAGAAGAAACTAGTAGCATGACATACATTTTTCTGTTTACTTGCTGCTTAGCTGTTTTTCTATATTTCAAGTGCTTCTCCCAGTGGCATATAACTAAGTCATGCTTTTTGATAAACTTAAAACTAATTTGACAATATCTGACTTTTAGACTATTTACATGTAATATACTTATTGTTTAGACTGTTTGCATATAATGTAATTATTGATATGGTTGAGTTTCAGTTTCTGACTTTGTACTTTTTTGTATTTGTCATACCTAGTCTTTATTTCTTTTTTATATTTTGACTTCTTTTAGATTGTTTGCATCCAATTTTACCTGTGTATTGAATTGTTAGCTTTCCCTTTTTAAAAAGTTGCTCCAAGGCTTATAAGATATACCTTTAACTTCATAGTCTATTTAAAATACTATTATTCCAGTTTATATACTAATGTAACAATTATGTGTATTTTTATTTGTCTCTGTCATCCTTTTATTTTATTGTATTTATTTTTGAAACAGGGCCTTACTATATAGTTCAGGGTTTGTTTGAATTCACTATGTAGCCCAGGCTGGCCATGAATTTGTGGCATCCTCCTGCTTCAGCCTCCTGAGTGCTGGGATTATAGTCATGTTCCACCAGGCCTGACTGTTCTTTTTATTCTTATTATCAAACATTACACATGCAAATATTTAGCCTCACAATACATTGTTAGTATTTTTGTTTTGAGTACTCAATCATCTTTTAACAACATGTTAATATGAGTAAAAGCATCTTTTGTAGTAATGTACTATGTTTGATATGTCTAGCACTCTTTATACCTTTGTGTTGGCCCAAGATTCTATCTGGTATACATTTACTTTCTGCTTGAAACACTTCCTTTACAATTTCTTGTAGTGGAACCAAACACAATTAATTCTGTTGTCTAGTGTTTATCTTCAAATAATTTTTATTTTATATTCATTTATGAAGGATATTTCACTGGGTGTAGAATTCTAGGTTGACAGTTTTTTTCTTTCAGCCTGTTAAAGATGTCGTTCCATTGTCTTCTGGCTTGCATTGTTTCTGACAAGAAATCAGCGATCATTCTTATCTTTGTTCCCCTGTAAGTAATGTGTCTTTTTTGTTTGGTTTTGTTTTGTTTCCTGGCTGCTTTTAGATTTTCTTCTTACCATTGCTTTTCATCAATTTGATTCTAATGAGTTTTGGTGTGATTTTCTTTGCTTTTATCTTCCTTATGAGTTGTTTAACTTTTTGGATCTGTGGGTTCATAGTTTCAATTAATGTTGAATAAATCTGGCCAGTGTTTCTTCAAATACATCCCCCTTGTGATCCTTTTGTGTTGTTAATCATATATATGTATATTTTATACTTCCTGAAAATTTCCCACAACTCAATGTAGTTGTGTTTTTCTTCAAGTACTTCACTTTGACTTCTTCCTGTTATGTCTTCTACTTGTCTGATTGTTTTACACTATCTGATAGCTATTAAGCTTATTCAGTGAATTTTCGTTTTAGATATTGCATTTTTACTTTTAGAAATTTCATTTGTTTCTTTTATTATACTTTTCATCTTTGTCCTCATTATGTTCATAATCATGTTTTCCTTTGAATATGTTTATAAATAGGTATTTTATAGTTATTGTTTGCTAACTGCTTCATCTCTGTAATTTTTGGGTATGTTTTGTTTGGTCAACTTTTTTCCTGTTTCTGAGTAGCATTTTCCTACCTTTTCAAATATCATGTGATTTTTGACTGGATGCTGGATTTCATGAGTATTACATTGTTGAATACCTGAGTTTTTTTTACCATTAAAATACATTGGAGTTTGATTTACTTGTTGGTTTCCCATTAAAGTGCATTGGAGTTTCTAGTCGATCAGTTTGACTTTTCTAAGGTTTTGTCTTCATCTTTGTCAAGATAAGTCTAGGATAGCCTTCCTCTGTTAATTTAGTTCTATTTCTAAGGTATAACCCTCCTTATGTCTCTGTTGTTTGCCCCAGGTGTTAAATGAGCTTCTACCACTCTTGCTGGTTGGAATTTGAATATCTCCTAGCCATGTATGGGCACTAGGATTGTTTAGCTTATAGGTTCCCATAGTTGTTCTTTATCCTCAAGGGATTTTACCTTACACATGTTTAGCATACTATAAAGCCAAAGACTCAAAATTAGTTCTATTCCTACTTTCTTGGTACTCTACCTAGCAAATTCCACCCATCTTGCATCTTTTGTCTCAGCTTTTCTCAACTCAACAAAACTACCCTACTCTGCTTGTCTTTCTCCTTCTTGGATCAAGTCTGAAGTTGCTTTTACAAACAAAACCAGGGTGATTGTGGGACTGACTACATTCTTTCTCTTCTGTAAAGGAACACTAACTTACATTATCTGTAGTTCAACTTCTTGAAATGGTTTCATATATTTTTTCAGTTTTCTAGTTATTTATTGTAGCAAGGCAAGTCTGATAACAATTGTGCCATCATAATTGGAAGGGGAATTAGTGTCTGCAATGTTTTTGTGCTATCTTTTATTATGTTTGAATGGAGTTCTATCATGACTATATTTGCCACACAATATTTAGATTGTCTTTATATCAGAGCCAATTTTAGTACTTTCCCCAACTATAACTTTTTTTTCCTCAGAGATTTTTTATTCAGTACATCTAATATCACTTTAGATATCATATTTCAAAAACCTTGACAAGTGATTTTTGACACACAACAGAAGCTAAGAATCACTGTGCTAGTAAGCTTAAATCTACTGTGGTTTTGATAACTTAAATGGAGCATCCTACAACCAGTTCTTAACTCAGTGACACATGGTAGTAATGGAACAAAAAGTGAGAGGAATTAGACCTCCTGTCTATTCCCATGAGTCACACAAAAAGCATTAATTTCTGGCAGAGGAGGCTTTAGAGCCCTGATCTAGTGCTATGGCACTGATTTGTTTGTCCTTGTGCTACAACAGTTGTTATATATTTTGAATATTACTTATGTCTGTGAGTATCAAGAACTTGCTACTATTTATTAACCAGTCTGCAAAAATTCTCACAATACACTGATTCAGAAATGGTTAGTCAGTTTCACTCTGTGTCTACTGTATTTTGGTTAGTGGTGACTCCTCAAAGTTTTCTTCATACCATTTTTGAACTCAGCAGGAAGGAATTCTGTAATGGATTAGTTTTGTCTGTCATGAGTTTGGGATTGGAGGAATGTGGCACACATTCCGTATACTTGCAATTCGTGTACAGGTTAAAGGCAGCTTTTTTCTTTAAACTTCTCTTCTTGCACAAGAAAAACTGTTGCCACTCTTTGTAATCATCTTGACTTTAAAATACATGGGAAACAAACTTGAGAGCTATGAAATGTGTATACTTAAATTATTTCTTTATTCATCCATTCATTTAATTTTCCTTTGTTTTTCTAAAACATAATCAATTATTAGACTAGTGGTCTCTGATCTGTACTTATTTTCTTTTTGTGTAAATTGATTTGTTGTCCTAGAAAATTGGAATATGATAGTTTAGAAAGATGTGCTAAACTTTAAAGTATATAAACATATTACCTTTTCTAAAATGATGGAGTTTGTTGGTTAATTACATCACATAGCATAATAGTCTAAAGGATGTTAATTGCCAGTTATGATTTTCATTGTGGTTTATTCCAGGTCACTTGGTTTTTTTTACTTATTATACTGTCTGTATACTGAGTTAAGGTGTTGGATAATCGTTATCAGCAAACTAGCAGAGATTTAACATGTGGGTTACTTGTGTGATAAAGATAAATTTCATTTGGGCAAGAAACTCATCTTTCCAGTTTTCACATTTGACAGGAGTGGAATGGGAAATGGAATGTTGGAGAGTGCCTTTCCACTCATTTTC
>RJWT010045922.1:0-11547 GCA_004365215.1 Cuniculus paca | reverse complement strand
AGAAGACTTCTCAACACAAACCATCAAGTCAAGAAGAGGCTGGAGTGAAGTAATGCAAGTCCTGAAAGAAAACAACTTCCAACCCAGACTGATGTACCCTGCAAAACTTTCTTTCAAAATTAATGGAGAGGGCTGGGATCTAGCTCAGTGGCCCAAGCGCCTGCCTGGCAAGTGCAAGGTCGTGAGTTCAATCCCTGGTGCCCCCCCCCCAAAAAAATGGAGAAACAAGATACTTCCATGACAAAGAACAACTCAAGGAATTCATGACACCAAACCAACCCTACAAAGATTACTAACGGACATTTTAGAGAGAGATAAAAAGGACCACGGTCTCAGGAACAATGTCAGAGGGGAACCATCAAGTGGGGCCAGTCGATTGAATGTAGAGGAAAAATAGGGAGCCAATGGCAGGAAAATAGCATGGCAGAGACAATACAGTGCAAGAGGGTCTCAAGGCACTAATAGAAAGAAAAAGAGGCATAGTGGATCAGGTGACAGGATCCATCAATATGCTCTATGCAAGAAACACATTTAGCTAGAAAGAAAATTCATAGTCTGAAAGTCAAAGGAGAGAGAACAATGCCCTATGTGACAGGGAGCCAGAGAGGGGGAAAATAATAGTGGTAGCCTGCCCATTAATTGCAGAATGGATAAGAAAGACATGGGATTTCATGGGGTGGAAACCTACTCAGCTATAAATGAAGATAACCTCAAGGGTCTTGTAGGTAGATTGAGGCAACTGGTAATAGTGCTCATGGATGTAATGGACCAGAGTCACAAGGGTGAATTTTGTTCTGTCTCCATAGCATAACAAACTAAAGGTATTAGTGGGATCCAAAATGCACAGTACATTTGGGAAAGTCAAAGGGGAGGAATTATCTAAAAAGGGAAAGAAATGACCACTATTAATCTATTATTATGATTTGAAATTTAGATTGTATCCATTGTTCTGATTAGTTTCATTTCATTCCGATTTGTTTGATTTTATTGTACTTGATGGCATGGACAGCTATTTCAAAGATAACAAAATATATAATTGCAGCCATCGAGGATGTCCAATTAGCTTGTTTAGAAACCCTGTATGGCTTTCATTGTTTGTTTTGATTGATTTTACTGTATTCTGTATCTTTTGATTGTAATATGTCTGAAGGTGTAGGCAACTAATCTGAAGATAACAACTATTATGGTAGCCAATGCTGTTTTGCTAATATCTTGAAATTCTGGATTGCTTACATTGTTTTGCTTTGTTTGTTTTGTTTTGTTTTGTTATGTTTTGTTTTGTTTCTACTGTTTTAGTTTGTTGTATTTTGTTTGATTTTACTTATCCCTGATGGTGTGGGCAGGTATACTGCAGATAACAAGAGGCATTATGGTAGCCTTATCGATTGCTTTTTACCCTGTTTAAAAGTCATGTACCATGTTCATTGCCTTGTTTTGATTGACTTTAGTCTGTTTTGTTTTGTTTGATTATATTCTTTTAAAAAAAAATCAACAGATGGGGTCTCACCTTATCAAAAGAAAATCACCAGAAAGAGTGAAAAGAAATCACCAGAAGAGTGAAAAGACAGCCCACAAAATGGGAAAAAATTATAGCCAGTTGTCCCTCAGACAAAGGACTTATATCTAGAACATATAAAGAATTGAAAAAAAAATAGGCCCCCAAAATTCAAAGACCCAATCCAAAAATGGGTACTATGAGATGAATACACACTTCTCAGGTGAAGAAATATAAACAGCAAATAAATACATGAAAAAATGTTCAACACCATTGGTCATTTGAGAGATGCAAATTAAAACAACATTAAGATTCCATCTCACTCTAGAAAGAAAGGCTATCATCAAGAAATCAACTGTGGGGAAAAAGGAACCCTTCTCCACTGTTGATGTGAGTGCGGACTGGTGCAATCACTGTGGAAATCAGTGGGGGAGATACCTTTAAAATCTAGGATTAGAGATCCCATTCAATCCAGCTATTCCCCTTCTGGGTATTGTCCCAGAAGAATTAAAAACATCATAGCACAGCAATATATGTGCACCCATGTTTATAGCAGCACAATTTGTAATAGCTAAATCTTGGAAACAACCCAAATGTTCAGCAACTGAGGAATGGATTAAAAATATTAATATAATGGAGTTCTACTCAGTCATATAGAAAGATAAACTTGAGACTTTTATAGGTAAATGGATACAACTCATTAGTGACATAAATGAGACGCACATATGTAAACATCACATTGTCTCACTAGTGTAAGAAACTTAATAAGTAAATAAAGATTCAAAATGTACAACAGATATTGTGAATTGGGAAGAAACTGTTCAATAGTAAAGCAAAACTGATGGGAAAACGAGAAAGGGAGGAAAGGAAAAGGAAAAAATACATACATGCACAAGCATATACATTCAATGAACTAAGAAAGGAAATGTTTGAGGTAATAATGTTGCAGCTAATGTTTCATGACATCTTGTACTCTGAGTAACTACTAGGAAGATAACAATATGCAATGTATGAATCATTGTTACTCTCCGACTAACCCGTTTTGAAACTGTTTTATTGTTTGTGTTATTTTTATTTTTTCTCTTTAAAATAAAAATAAAGATCAATGGATAAATAAATGAAATAAGAGACAAAATTTATCCCAAAACATTAAGGAAACCAAGATCTTTTTAAAAAGATAAATAAACTTGACAAACCTCTAGGTAAGCTAAGGAAAAAAAAAAGAGCAGACTCAAAATCCAAGATAAAAAATTAGATTTTACAACTGACACCACAGAAATACAAAGGATCATTAGAGACAATTATGAAAAACCATATGTCAACAAATTAGAAAAACCTCAAAGAAATGAACTAATTACTGAAGACATACAACTTACCAAAAACAAATGAAGAAACAATGCCTCAACAAACCAATAATTAGGAATGACATTGAATCAATAATAAAAACCATTTTTATTAATGAAAAGTCCAGGATCTGATACTTCACTCCTGAAACCTACCAATTAACCAACTAACACCAATTCTTTTCAAATTATTCCAAAGGATTGAAAGCTCACTAAACTGATACCTAAACCAACAAAGAAACAACATCAACATCGAAAGAAAGAAAGAAAGAAAGAAAGAAAGAAAGAAAGAAAGAAAGAAAGAGGCAAGTAAGCTAATGATCAAGATCCCTGAGGAAAATAGATGCACAAATCCTTAAAAAATATATTAGCAAATCAAATCAAATAGCACCTTAAAAAGGTCATTCACTATGACCAAATGGGATTTGTTACAGGGATGTAAGGATGCTTTAACATGCGCAAATAAAAAAAAGTGACATGTCACATTGAATGCACTATGTGTAATGGCCTGACACCTGTGAGGAGGTAGGAAACCTAGAAAACAGGGAGAAGTTCAGATGGAAAGAACAAGGAGGAGAGAACATGGAGGGAAAAAGGGCAGAATGTACTGGAAAGATGACCTGATAAAAGCTATTACATGCCAGAATAATTAGTTTTGATTTGTGTTACAGGAAACACTAAGCCAATACTGGCTTTATTAATGTGATCAAACATACATTTTTGGGAAAGCACTCTATATGGTCACATAGAAATATACAGAATGTTCTGTAATAGTATTATCAAATGATGCCAAAATCCTACCAAGTCTAAAGCAATGACCATGAGGCTATATAAAGGATTCTACAACTATGATATATATTTTAATAATCACAAAATATTTACATTTTGTCTTTTTCATAACTGATCTAATTTGATTCTCAAAATACATCTTCAAAATAGGAACAACAGACATAATATCAACTTAAAAAATGAGAAAACTGACACCTGCAATTCCAGAACTTGGGAAGCTTTGGCAGGAGGATCGCCATGAATTTGAAGCCAGTGTACATAAGTGAGTTCAAGGCTGAGATGAGATAGAGATAGAAAGAGAGAACAGGGGGGAGGATTAAGAACTAAGCATGTATCAGCTCTCCTCATCAAAAGGTACAGATTGTTCTTTCCATTAGAAAAAGCCAAATAAAGCCACCCCCCTCCCCAGAAGACATATGTGTCACCATCTATTTTTGTCCTCCATGTTATAATATGATTAAAGTATTTTAGGGAAGAACTGTAGTATTTTTAATCAACTGGTTTGACTTAATATTCCCCATCTAAGTAATCTGTGCTTATTTTCAAATGTTTTATTACCTCCAAGGCAAGTTGATTTACTTTTGAAACTGTCACTCCAGGAAACATATCTCCTATAATATTTTCAAAAAGTGGAACATATTCAGGAGGAAATTTTGATAAAGTAGCTTCTCTTATGGCTTCTATTACAATCAGCATTTCTTCTGCTTCAGAAAGGTTGTCACTAGCATCACTTTAATGGTTGAAGGAAATATAACAAGTTAGTAAGTCAGCTCCACTACAATTAGGACCCTTCATATTCCTTTGTAGAGGTGGCTATCCCAATACCTGCCCCTCTCCCTCACTGCTCACAGCAGACTAGTGTAGTTCAGTGTCGCGTAGTGCAGTGCAATGGGTGGGCTTGCCCAGGGCCCAGCTCCAGGGATGGGATTTGACTGGTCTAGGACTGTATCTGGATTGCCATTCTCACTGGTTCAGGGATGGGCACAGTATCAGAGAAAGGTTTTAGCTACAAATTACAAAAATAAATTTAGGGTAATGTAGATTTTGAAAAAAAAAACGATTCATTGAAAATCTCCAGGAAGACCAGAATGAGGCTTGCAGGCTCTACACCTGGGAACAATGGCCAAAATCATGCTACAGAACTGTTCTCCTGCAGAGCTAGCTGTGCATGCCACCACAGCTAGCTCATGGACTCCATAAAAGATATTTTTCAAGATGAAAAAAGATTTTATGTACAAAGTGTCTTCCCATCCTCTTAGCTGAAATTTTTCACCAGGACACTTATAATTTGGGGTATTGTTTTGTTTTTTGGTTTCGTTTTTGATTTTTCTTTTAGAGAGCTAAGGACCTAACCCAAGGTCTTGAGCATGCTAGACAATTACTTTACACTGAGACACAACCCCAACCTAATGAATTTTTCTGTCTTTGATCTACAACCAAAGTAGCTAATAATAACATTTATTGAGTATTCTTTACTAAACATTTTGCTTAATTTCTTTTTTCTTAACGTACCATAATTTATTTCAAGTGTATATGCAAGCATGATTTTCATGGTTACAAATCCTCTAAGCCTAAGATTAAAAATCAGACTGCTACCATTTAACATTGTTCTGAATATTCCATTCAACACATTGAAAAAGCAGGAATTAGTCAGAGATACACCAATTTAAAATATTGCTACTGTTTTCTGAAAATAATTGTTTACCTGTAAAAACAAATAAAAGAATGATTCATTAAGAAATTTAGGCCCTATATATTTGCATGGTTGATTGATTGTGTCATTTTGAGAAGTTTAGATGCTTAACTAAATCAGCTCAGCAATTCCATATCCTAGAGAATAGAGGACCCATCCTGGGGAAGTTGGTCACCCAAATGGTATAAAGGGGAAATAAGGAGGGACAGAGTGCTTCTGTTCTTTGGAGGAGATCCAGTCTTTACCTTCAGCACAGAGGTTGTCTCTGGGCTTCTAGTGAAACTTTTTGACTTCTGCCTTGGATCCTTCCATCTTCTAGCATAGACTTGTCAGCCTTCCATCGCAGACCCATAGGTCTCCTGATCCAGACTTGCACGGACACTGCAGTGAACTCCAGACCTTGGAGTGAAATCTTTGGTCTCTAGTGTGCAGACCCTCTGCGTGCTTACTCATCCAACTCTTTGGGTGGCCTTCATAAGCCAATTTTATAATTTCTTATACATTTGTACATCTTATTTTTCTCTAGTAAAATACTGATCCAATACTGTACATTTCAAAAAGCAAGAAGAAAGAATTTTGAAAATTTACACCATTAAAGGAATTATAAGTGTTTGAGGAGATCATTGTATTTGGCCTAATTGAAACATTACACTATATATATATATATATATATATATATATATATATATATATATATGTGTGTGTGTGTGTGTGTGTGTGTAGTAAAACATGACATGGTATTCCATTAATTGGTATTCCATTAATTCCATAAACATAATTTATGTTTTATGATTAAGTTAAAATAAATTTAAAATGTATTTAGGAGCAAATTAAAACTCAACACTCAGTGATTTTCTTTCTTTTTTTTCATGGTACTGAGGATCAAACTAATGACCTCACTTTTGCCAGGCAGGTGCTTGCACCACTGAGCTATATTCCCAGCCCCTAGTTATTCAACACAGTTTTTTTGTTTTGTTTTGTTTTGTTTTGGTACCTGGACTTGAACTCATGACTTTGTGCTTGCCAGGCAGATGCTTATGCTATTGAGTTAAATCCCCGGCTTAAACCTCAGTGATTTTCACGTAAAAATAATGCAACAACTACAGTGCTAGTATTTATGAGAACAAAATGTTCAAAGAGAAATTTGTAATAGGTCACTAGTTTAAAGCATATTTTCAAAAATAGCAGTAAATCAAAATAATGAAAGCATTGTGATTCAGATGCATAAACTGAAGTCAGATCAATTAAGTGTCACAGAGTATTATACTAACTAAGTCTCTCTGTGTATTGTGAATACCAAAAGTAAGATTTACTCAACTGGACCAGTCAGAAGGTTGGAATTTCTGCCCAGAAAAATTCAGACATCATCACTTAGAGAGGCAGTGCCCAAAGTCATAAGACTTGACTCAAAATGGATGTCTTATTTTTATAAATTTTAAAATTTTCATTCTTTGAAGTTAGTAGGAAAAGTCTCATTGAAAGTGGTGTTAAATTTGTGCATAGGAGTATTTTTACCTATGGGACTAACTACTTCTAGAAAATGGGAATGGTCAACTCACTTCAGAAAATATGGGGACAGATACCAGGAGTCTGATGATTTTCTTAAAGCAACTACTCTTTCCTCCAAATAAATACTCCTCATCATGGATTCAGTGCAAGAGTCCCAATGGACAACAGTCCATGGGGGAAGGGGAAGGAGGCTCATGTTTGAGGGACAGTTTCACACAGAAGGGGGAGGTTCACAGGCTCACGTGTACCATTCCTGGAAGGCAGAAAATAAGAGCAAAACTTATTCCAGGAATATATAGTCCAGTTCAGGTTTCCCTCACAGCCCAGTCTTCATATCTACAGAGCCTTAACTTCACGAACTTCCTTCGATGGGCAGTGAAAATAAAGTGGAGCAGTACTAGCTTATATTTATTCCCTCAGAAGGGTCTCTATACAGGTTTATGCAACTGTCATAGAAAATATTGCTCCAAATTCTCTTCCTAATCTGTTCTTTGTAATTAGGAGGATGAAGGAGAAAAAGGGAGGGAAAGAAGGAAGGAAAAGTTCAGGGAGGAGAGTTCCTACTTTTCGACATGGATGCCCCAAACTTTGGCTGGGCAGTTCTCTGACTAATAGCCTAGGATCTGAACAAAGCCCAGACGGAGTCTAAATCTGAAGAATCTCCTGAGGAAGGTGAGCTGGAGCCACTGTCCTCAGCACCCCTCTCCCATCTTCACCTTCATCTTCTGCTGGAGTCTGAGGATCTGCCCCTTCCTCCTCATCCCCATTTTCCTTCATATTCTGTGACCTGTGAGTAATGGCTTTTGATCTGAGAGTCTCTGATGAATGCCTTTGGAGCCTGCAACTCCTGCTTCTCTCCAAGCTCTTCTTAAAGACTGCTGGATGTAGGGCTTGGGCCTCCTGGCGAGGGCATGTTCTAGGGCTTAGCATAGACTCTCACTCTTTGCAGCACTGTCTTTAGATGGCAAATTGTTATGACTTACATCTAGACACCCCCCCAAAGCCTCATGCACTCATAGGTGGGGTTTTTCAGAGGTGGCTGGATCTAGGGTGTGGCAGTATGGATGAAGGATGTGTGATAATTAAATTAGTCCATTGATTAGTTTATTGTAGCTCTGGGTGTGGATAATGAAAAGGCTCAACCTGGGTGTGGGTGGCGACAACAGGTTTGTAACCTGAATGGAATATAAGGGAAAAGAAGCAAGACGACTGCTTGTTGTTTTCTGTCTGTCCTGTCATGGACTGTTTCCCCTCTGCTCTGCTCTTCTGCCATGCTGCCCTGCTTCAGAGCCAGCAGACTATGGACTGAAACCTTTACAAACTGTCAGCTAAAATAAATCTTTGCTCCTTTAACTTGTGGGTGTCAGGCATTTTATCCCAGCAAAAAGTAACTGAGACACAAACCCTTGAGCCAGAGGCCCCTGTCCATCCTCCCTGAAGCTCCTTGGCTTGGCTCTTAAAATGTTCCTTCAGATTCTGCAGGATGTGCTGCCAATCACTACCAAGTGCTTCAGGGGCAAATGTTGCTTGACCGTGAATCACAGTGACATTTGTGGGGGGCTTTTAGATGTTATGGTTTAGATCTAAAGTATGTCTCCTGTTCAAAAGTGGAGCTTTCTTTGGAAGGTGATTAGATTATGAGGTACTATACTCATAAGTCTATTGATGAGTTCTTTGCTGACTATGCTTCTCAGAAGTGGGGCCTGGTTGGAAGGAGCAGGTCTAGGATGGCCTCAAACTCACTATGATCCTCCTGCCTCAGCTTCCTGAGTGCTGAGATTATAGACATGCACCACCATGCCTGGCTACCTGGAAGGATATATTCCTGTCCTCAGGCCATCCCTTTCTCCTCTGCTTCTTAGCTACTATGGTTAGGCAGCATTCCTCCATCATGCCCTTTCATTATGCCCTCTCTGCCTTGGAGCCTGCTGACCATGGACTGAAACCTCCTATCCTCTTTGTTGTACGTGTTGAGTATTTTGTCCCAACAACAGGAAAGAAATACTAGAACTTGGTATCAGAGATGTGGGGTTGTTACTGTGACTGTACTTGACCATATGGTTTAGACACCTCTGGAAGCCCAGAATGGTGACAGGAATCCAAAGAGTAAAGGCCAGGCTCAGGAGGTCTAAGTTGGGAACAGACTACTGGAAACTGGACTAGAGAGGCCAACCACACCACATTTTGCCCATGTCCTGAGACTCTGCAGGAGACTAGACTTATCTTTCCAGTAATGTTGGAACTCTTTTAAGATCTTCACAGTTCTTAGAGATGGATTAAGCGCACTTTACAAAATGAGATGGACATTAGCTTTTGGGGGACCTTGAGCAGATTATGATTTAGGCATTTAATGTCCCCCAGGGTAGAGCTTTGGTGGGAAGGTGATTGGATCGTGGGGATGTGAGTTCATCAGATTAGTTCACTGATGAGTTCTTTGCTGACTACTCCTCAGAGATGGGGCCTAGTTGGAAGAGGCAGGCCATTGGGTGTATTCTTGTCCCCAGGTACTCCCATCTCTGCTTTTTGTCAGTCATGAATTAAGCAGTATTCCTCATCCATGGCCTTCCACCATGCCATTTGTGCTTTAAAGCCTGCTGACTATGGGTGGAAACCTCTCTTCCCTTAGGTTGTGGGTATCAGGTGTTTTGTCCCAGAGATGGGAAAGCTAATACACTAGGCTCTCCAAGGAATTTCTCCTCCTTGGATAATGCATTTCTGGAGGGGCCTTCACATTTCCCTGTAACTTCTTTGGGGATTTTCATTTAGAGTCTCTTGAAGACTGATTTTATGGGAGACCTGGACTAAATCAGGGTGTTTTTTCCCTGAATTGAACTAGTTTTTCTTCAGACTCCTATTTCTCCTACCAGAAATCCTGAGTTTATTTGTTTCATCTGTTCTGCAAGCTGCTTGTATTCTTCACACCTGACTATGGTCAGCTCCTGATTGGTCAGCTCAAATTCACTTAAAAGCACTAGCCCCACTTATAAAAGCAGATATTGTCTTGGTTACTTTTCTCTCATTTCTGAGACAAAATACTTGACACCCAAAATGAAGGAAAGAAGGGTTTATTTAGCTTACAGTTTTGGAGGTTTCAGTCCATACTCAGCTGGCTCCAAGGCACGGCTAAGGGGCAACTGTTCACGGCGGCCCCAAGTGACAAGAGCAAAAAGGCCAAAAAGAGGAAGGCGTGCCTCATTCCTTCCCTTATATTGTATGCGGGCTCCCCACTCCCGGGTGCAGCACTCACACCATCAATCCCAGCACTAGACAATGAACCAATCACAAATCCTAGATTCAACTGCCTCCATGACTGTGTAAGGTTTTGGGAGAATATTTAAATGAACCACAACATTCTACACCTGGACCTCCAAAGACTCATGCACATCCTTTATGAAAAGATATTTGGTCCATCTCCAAGAATTGCCAAAGTCCTAACAGTTTCACCATTGCTGAAAAGTCTAAGTCTCAAGTCTTCTCCTCATAAATCTAAGGCAAAGTCTTAGCTATAACTTCCTGTACAAATGAAAACAAAGTTAAACGCTTCCAACATACAAGGGTACAAGATAAGCATTACCATTTTAAAAGGTACAAACTGGGGATACAAAGGATTGGAACCACAACAAGTTCAAAATCCAGCAGGGAAAACATTAAGTTCTGGAGTTCCATGCTCAGCATCTCAAGTAATCTACTTGTGAGCTCCACCCCCATAGCACTTCTGGTAGTTTTAGCTGGCTTTGGCTGGCTTTTGGCTATCTTGGGCTGGCTTTATTTTCTCCTTGCAGCTTTCCTTAGACAATCCACATTCCTGGCTTTTCCAAATTTCTGGGTTCTCCACTGCACCTTTGGCTTCACATTCACAGCTTCACACACTGCCCTCTCAGAGGCACACCACCTGAGCTCCCAGGCCTTCTGAAATCAGGGTGGAAGCCTTTGTAACCTCAGAACTCATGCATTCTCCATACACCTAAAACCAGCATCATGTGGATGATGCCAAGGTCTGCTGCCAGCTGGAGCAGTAGCTAGGCTTTTTTCTCTCTTGGTTCTAGGGGTAGAGTGCCTGGATTGCTGAGCACTCTTGAACCTGATTGTGAGGAACAGTTTCTCTATGTTGCTGCCATTCTGGAACCTGGTGCAGTCACTGCCATTTTGGAACCTCATGTGACCTCTGCCACCATTCTGGAGCATGGCACTCTGAAGCTTTCTCCTCCAAGCAAAGCCTTTCACTTTTGCAGTTTTAAGACTGTAAGGAGTGAGACCCACTGCCTCTTCCTGTGATGCCCACAGGCCATCTTTTTTATTTTTCTGTTGCTTCTCAGCAATCGAGATCTCAGCTCTATCTTTACAGTCCACAGCTTTCTGGCCAAACCCACAACATTTAAAATCACCCTGCTGGGCTCTGTGCTCTTGATTCACAACATAAATCTGGCTAGAAGCCCCCAATAGCCATGGCACCACCTCAACATTAGAGTGCCCTGAAATTTCTCCTGCCAGATTAACCAGTTTGCCGCCCTTAATCTCAGTCTCAGGCAAAGTCTTGGACATGAGCAGAATGCAGACAAACTTTCTGCCAAGCTGTAACATAGATCAACTGGAGTCCAACAACCAATGCAGTCCTTCTTCCCAGCAGAAACCTCCTGAGCCTGGTCTTTACCAGCAGGCTTTTTATCAGCCTTCTGATCTTCTGAGCTCTGACCAGAATCTCCCATACAGAACAACCT
>RJWT010045921.1:0-11545 GCA_004365215.1 Cuniculus paca | reverse complement strand
TTCTTTCAAAATTATCGGAGAAACAAGATACTTCCATGACAAAGAACAATTCAAGGAATTCATGACCACCAAACCAGCCTTACGAAGAATACTAAAGGACATTCTAGAGAGAGAAAAAAAGGACCACGGTCCCAGGAACAATGTCAGAGGGGGACCATCAAGTGGGGCCAGTCGATTGAATGGAGAGTAAAACTAGGGAGCCAATGGCAGGAAAATAGCATGGCAGAGACAATGCAGTGCAAGAGGGCCTCAATGCCCCAACAGAAAGAAACACAGGCAGAGTGGATCGGAAGACAAGATCCATCGATATGCTCTATACAAGAAACACATTTAACTAGAAAGAAAATTCATAGATTGAAAATCAAAGGAGAGAGAACAATGTCCTAAGTGACTGGGAGCCAGGAAAAAAGTAGGGGTAGCCTGCCCATTAATTGCAGAATGGATAAGAAAGACATGGTATTTTATGTGGTGGAAACCTACCCAGCTATAAAGGAAGATAATCTCAAGGCCCTCATAGATGAATAGAGGCAACTGGTGATCATGCTCATGGATGAAATGGTTCAGAGTCACATGGGTGAATTTCGTGTTGTCTCCCTAGCATAACAAACTAAAGGAGTTAGTGGGATCCAAAATGCACAATACATACTGGGAAAGTCAAAAGGGAGGAATTATCTAAAAAGGGAAGGAAATGACCACTATTAATCTATTATCATGATTTGAAACTCATATTGTCTTCATTGTTCTGATTAGTTTCATTTTATTCTGATTTGTTTGATTTTATTACACTTGATGGCATGGACAGCTATTTTAAGGACAACAAAATATGTAATTGCAACCATCGAGGATGTCCAATTATCCTGTTTCAAAACCCTGTATTGCTTTCATTGTTTTGTTTTGATTGATTTTACTGTATCCTGTGTTGTTTGATTGTAGTATGTCTGAAGGTGTAGGCAACTATCCTGAAGATAACAAACATTATGGTAACCACTGCTGTCCTACTAGTATCTTGAACTTCTATATTGCTTACATCGTTCTGTCTTGTTTGTTTTGTTTTGTTTTGCTTTGTTTTGTTTTTATTGTTTTATTTTGTTGTGTTTTGCTTGATTTTACTCATCCCTGATGGTATGGGAAGGTATACTGCAGGTAACAAGAGGCATTGTGGTAGCCATTATCAATTGCTCTTTTCCCTGTTTAGAAGTCATGTACCATGTTCATTGTTTTGTAGTGATTGACTCTACTCTGTTTTGTTTTGTTTGGTTGTGTGTTGTTGTTTTTTTTCAAAATAAAATTAAAAAAAAAAGTAAAACTCCACTGAGACAAAAAATAAATAAACAAATTCTAGCTCACTAAGAGTCTTAGAAAAGGAATGAAAAAGAGAGCCAAGCTTTGGAAAAGGAAAGACGGATAAAGAAGGGTGTGGGGGCTGAAATCGAGAGGAGTTGGAATGGAGGAGGGTTAACAAATGGGGTCCCGGAGGTCTGAGAAAACTGACAGAGAGGCACAGGCTGCCATCTGGCAACAGCAGACCTGCAAAAGGGGAACCTAAAAGAGTATTTCTTGGGTGCCCAGGACTTACCTGGGAGCAGCACACTGTGACTGCCCACTGACCAGCCACCATGCCAAGAACCCCATTGCTGAGCCCAGGACTGGGCCACTGCATCTTCCCATCTGGGCCCCTGGATATTCCTGGGTCTGCACGTGACCTACCCTCTGCCTGGCCAGTGGCAGCAATGTGTGTACGCTGGCATATTAGTCCTGTCATGATCCCAGTGGGACCTCCACTCAGTGGGCAATCCCCTGTCTAAAGCCCACCTGGGTATAAAGTGTCTTTGGCGGTTGTGTGGGGCCAGGGCAGGCAGAAGAAAACAAGCTAAGGGTCCCTGAGCTAACTCACATTCAATGGCTAAGGACACACTAGTTACAAAAGGTGTTTGTTCTCTTCAAGGATGAGTTAGATCTGAAGATTCCAAAGAGTGAGAACTCATGTGACAATTGTCAGATAAAGTGAGAAAAAAATTAGGCCAAGGGCAAGAGTGGATACACTGGCCTCTAAGAATAGTCTCTATAGGTCACTATCGTCCTGACTTACAGAAAGGAAAACCAAGGCTCAGAGAAGTTAAACTATACTCTCAAACTCCCAGAGTGCCAAGCAAGACAGTCACGATTTGAATCCACACCTTTTGACCTCTGCCACCATACGTACTACCTCCATGAAATCCAGTTCCTCCTGAACCCACATTGCTACTTAAAATTCTACCCTTGATTTCTTGAGCAGGTCCATTTGCACAGTTATACCATTCTATTGGAACAGAAATCCATAGAAATGAGTCCCGACTGTAGGTTGTGAAGTCATTTAGAGATTATGGATCGAGACAGTCCTTCTCTCTTAGCTCTCTCTTACTTGCTTTGCTGAACTACTTCTCCCTGCCTCTAAGATGACAGGGACACTGGCTTCTACAGTTCGACCATCAGTCCTGCCTGGGGTAGGTAAACAGTTCTTCCTGCCTCATTTGCCTTCAAAAATCCAAGCCATCATAAGGGCAAAGCAAGGCGGAGCTGTGGGAGCTGCTCTGCTCAGTGGTGGTGTCCTCCGGCATGACATGGGCCCCTACACTCAGTTAATGACCTGAATTTTGAAAAGATTGTGTCTCCCACACACCAAGCCCTAGGACAGACACACCCACTCTGTTCCCCCATTTTGCCCTTACACCTAATGCCTTCCATGTGGCCTCAGCCTGCTGGACTACGCGCTGTCCCTGAGGTGCAGTCACCTTCCCACATGGATGTCCTTGACAGCACATCTGCTGCACTGGAATAAGGGATGTCATCCCTACCGCTTCCTGTCATTATCCGACATGCTCCAAGAACTAAAGTGCATCACTCACCTGGGAGAGGCGGGAAAACCTTAGAGGCTAAAATGTAGAAGACAGTCAAGAGCCTTACCCTTAAAGGAGGAACAGCTGAAAAGTGAAACCCTCTAGCCAGTTATCTTGTCCCCTCAAAGACAACCAACCACTATAAATCTCCTCGCACACATTGGTAAACTAAGCCGTCAGCTACTTGTCAGGCAGACCACTGGACATGCTGGAAACGAAAGAATCTGCAAAGATCGTTAGAAACTCATGCTAGACTTTGAAATACAGATGCTCCTCAGCTTACGATGGGCTTATGTCTCCGTAACGCCACCATAAACTGAAACTATCTGAGTGGAAAATGCTTTGCATCCACCTATCCTATCAAACATGCTAGCAAGCAACACAGCACACAGTACAGCATCGGCTGCTTCCTGTGTGATCGCAGCTCGCGGGGCTGACTGGGAGCTGCAGGTGCTGTCCCTGCCCAACCTCCAGCAAGAGAACTGTACCACCTGTCACTAGACTAGAAAAAGATCACACTGAAAACCCCAAGTGGGTTCGCACTAAGTGACAGCGCTTCTGCACCATCATAAAGTCAAAAAAGCTGAAGTCGAAGCAGCAGGAGTCAGCAGCCGAACACACTACTTTGAAATTTATTTTTGAAAGTATAAAATACAGTCTTTTTCTCAAATATTAGTCTTCATGGAAACTCCCAATATATAAAAACTGCTCGGGCTTGCCCTGCTCCATCCCACAATGCCCCTTTCTCCCTCTGCCTGCCCCTCAAGGTCTTCTGTGGGCCTCTGCTTCACTCTGTACACATACGGGCTGCACAAAAAATACAATGCATGTTTAAATCTTTAAAATTCATGGGAGGGGAAGGGGAAATAAAAAGAATTAAGACATGCTGTGCATGTGGATCAACTCCATACAATGAATGCAATCATTATGTACTGCAAACACATCTTAATAAACAGTTTTAAATTACATGATAAATAAATTTTTCAAATTACAGTAAAAGACAGATTGCCACTAATGCCCCTAAAAATACTCTCCCTTGCTTCAAACGCATTTGTCACTCTTGCCACTCTCTGAAGCAGTTCTAGAAAACCTCTTTCTTACAAAGTTTAATGAAAGTATGGGGAATGCTGCCGCCAAGTCCTGTCCAACAAAAAGGCAGGCTCATAAAACCTTGACAGTGAGTCCTCGTCCACGTCCACCGTACCCACGGATCGGACACCCTGCGACTTCTGGCTTTTTCCCAAAATCAAAATGACCGGGTAAGGAACTGTCTTCAATCAATGCACAACAACAAGGCAGCCAGGACAGCGCCACCAAAGACACAAAAAAGGACTCGAGAACAGCAAGAAGGCTGGGGTGAGAGTGTTCCGGCAGGGGCAAGCGCTCTGAGGGGCGTTAATGGCACTGTCCCTTTTACTGTAGTGACCTGCCGTCACCTCATGTAATGTCACAGCAACTCCCATTATTATTCTCTTTCACAAGTTAAGGAAACTGAGCTCGCAGAAGTTAAAAACTCACTGAGGGGCAGCACAGCAAAGGCACGGCTTGAATTCAGGCCTTCCTGACCAGATCCTGGGCTCCCCCTGGCCATCCTGCATGTGGTCCCAAAGGCATCACGTTCTCTCCCTCAGCTGAATTACTGCAACCCTCAGTGCACTGGGAGCACCGCGTGTCACAGCATACACAGCTTCCTGCCTCCTGTGACGGATGCTTTCTGTGACTCAGCAACCCCCGGAGAGCAGGAACCATGTTTTGTTCATCACTCCTGATCTAACAATAATTTACAAACAGCTAAATGAGTAACCCCTCCACCCCGCTCTCCCTAGGGTCTGCCTCCTTCAGAGAGTACAGCAGGGTACAGACCCTTTGCTTAAGGTGAGCCACACCGACCACGACCACCAGCTGTTCCGCAATCTAGGGAGGGTAAAGGGGCTGACTCTTGCTACAGAAAGGAAAATGCATCCACTCCCAGTGGAGGAGTACTAGGTGCCCGTCCCTTGGTTCTCCTTTTGGCCTCTGATAGGGTGCAGATGATCTAACGAGGTTGCACAGACCCAAGAAGACAGTGGAGATACTATGTGGAAGGACAAAGGAGGGACAGTGGATTGTGAAGAAGGCAAGAAATAAATCTCCTGGTCCCCAGAGAATTTGGAGTTTATTTCTTACAGCAACTTGCCTACCCTGACACATACATTCCTACTTCTCCAAAGTGCATCACTCAACTTTTTGTTAACAAACCAGTCTTTCACAATACAAGTGCTTTAAAACAAATTAAGTATTCTTACTTTGGAATGTAACAAAAAAAGAAAACGACTTAACTTTGGAATAAAGGGATGACTGAATATTCTATCAATGGAGCACTGGAGCCTCTGGGAATCTGCTGACTCCATTGGGGCTCTGCACTGTTCATTGCTTCCTCTGGAATTACTTTACATTTGTAGGTAACTGAGAGCAGTGCAAGCAAAGTATGTGTCCAGTGGAGGGACAGCCCGTGCCCCTTGGAAAAGTCAGTCTTGCACCATCTGTAAGTTAATTTCAATGATTTTTTTGTTTGTTTGTCTTGTTTTTTGAGACAGGGTCTCACTGTATAGCGCAGGCTGGCCTTGAACTCACAGTGATCCTCCTGCCTCAGTCTCCCGAGTGCTGGAGTAACAGGCATGCACCCCCATACCTGGCTTCAGTGATTCTTGACACCACGTAAATCCATGGTCATTTAAAGTCTCTCTCCTTGAAACCAGTCGTGGTCTCTGATTCCTTAACCAATGAATACAATAAAATCTTTGACATGTGTTCATTTTTTATCTGTGTGAGGGTCATGATTACGTCTTCTTTTAGAATTTACCTTCTACCAAGTATGCATCATTGATGATCCCACAAAAAGTCACTGAGCCAAGGTCTTAAAGGAAGAGTGTTCTAACGCAGTGAGAGGAATTAGGAAGAGTGAGGTGTCTCTAGGTACCTGGGAAGTCCAGGCTGGCGTTCCTAGGACTCAAATGAAGAATGCAAGTGCAAATGAGGAGCAGGGAGAAAGAGAAAGAAGGTAGTGAAACTGCACTGAAATCAAACTTCCTCATTCAGAATTTTTCCCCCAGTTTTCCCCACCTCCTTTTATTAATGGGTTAAATAAATGAGTGTCTTTATAACCCTTTATGGTTTCCAAGGCTCGGGCCTGAGCAGTCAGGCCTATCTGGCAAACACTCCTCACCTTCTCTCTGTGTGCACGGCCCCCAGCACCCCTCTGCTCCCCATGGGGCAGGGCTTAGACTCCCCAGTTGAGTGGGGAGCACAGTATTTTATCAAGCTGGCAGTAAACAAACCCAGGTGGAGCTCACCTGATGCCCACAGCTGACTTCACACCAAACCTTCTGCAGCTGGAAGTCGCTGATATTACTTTGGGTACTGACACCCAGGGATTGCTATAAATGGTCAAATCCATCCCATGCCAAACAACGGCTACCGTCTTTCAAGAGAGGCAGCTTAAAAATTCAAATTCCAATATTTCAGAAAGATTTCAGCCCCGAAGGAGAATTTAGCGATGAAAGGTGTAAATCAAAATCAGAATCTCCTTAGTTGTGAACACTCCCTCATTTTAGGTTCCTTCCCTGGGTCTTGATAATGTGCGTGCTTGTGAGTTATTTTAAAGAATATTCACGCTGATCAAGGATCCAACTAGCCAGTCTTTCTGATAAGCTGCGCAGACCGTGTGGGACCGAGGAAGAGAAAAAAGTCAGTGTCTCCTGGAAGCCTACCAGCATGCAGACTGAAAATCACCAAACCCTCTCACCCCATAAGCCACCAGCTGGTGTGGAGGTCAACCTGAGCTAATAGCAATTGAGGTACAAAAAGCACCTGAAGGATTGTATTGTTAGGTTGAATTTACAGGCATGGGGTTGACAGTCTGAGCATGTATAGGAAGGGTAACGGTATGCAATATGGTAAGTATGGAGTTTTTTTTTTTTCTGTCTTGTTTTTAAAGTCTAATAATGTTCTCACTGTTTTGTTATATTCTTATTAATTTTTTTCTTTACTCAATATTCTATTTTGATTGGTTTTATTCTGTTTTGTTTTGGTCTGATTTTGCTATAACTGATGGAATGGAAAACTACTGTGAAGATAACAACATACACTATAGTAGCCATTGTTCTTTTCCCATTACCCTGCTTTGATATTCTGTACCAATTTCACTGCTGTATCTTGACTGAATTTATTCTGTTTTGTTTTGTTGGGTTTTACTATCTTTAAAATAAATAAATATAAAAAAAAGAATATTCACGTGAACTGAATGGGAACACTCTGTTGACCACAGACATGTATTTTGTGCCAGGTTCTATGAAAGAATCTCTCTGTGTGACAGAAAAGCAGAAAGGTTCTGAGGTGAAAAAGCTGAACCTGTGTTACTACTTTTCGAATGCTGAAATGAAGCGAACACATTGGCTGACTGACTTCAGTCTCACTGGGTCGCCACGCTTAGCTTTTCTTGTCTCCCAGCCTGTGCTCACCATGCTTAGCTTTCAGGACTCCACATCCCTTTTTGTGGTGTTAATTGGAGACAGGATAATTAATTAACTGCACTATGTTCTAAACTGCAAAGCTAAAATGCTTTCTTTGATTCAGACTAAGCCAAATAAAATTTGGGAGACTCCAAATATTCCAGATTCTTAATACAGTGGGCCCACAGGATTTCACTAAGGTAATCGCCATAATTAGCATTATGGAACCTCAAATCAAGAGATAAAGACACTGTTTCACTACTTTTTCATTTTTTTAACACAATGGAAAGATTTTGGTATCATATTTATTTTTCTCTGTATTTTTTCAAAGAGAATTATTTATATTTCATTTATCCTTTCTAAAAAATTTTCCTAGTTCTCTTAATATTTCTTATTGTTTAGTTACCAGAAGGGCCTCCTACATGTTTTCCCATTGTAATAATCCCCCAACCGATCCTATAAATGTATCCTGATTACAAAGAAATTAGTTCACAGCATTCTCCTCAGATGCAATGCGCCCATATTAATGTTTTTATTAACTGTAGTTGATGAGGGATTATTTTCTGATTTAATTCTAAGACTCCTTTTGTAGCTCTCTGAAGGAAAACTGACTGCTGAATTTTCACATAAGAAATGCACTCCTCATGGAAGAAATGAGATTTTTCCCCCCATTCTCTTAATCAATATCATTTAATTAGGAAAATATGAACAGAGGTTTCAGTTTCTGGGAAGCATCATTAAAAAATTAAATCAAGGCTGGGGATATAGCTCAGTGACACAGCACCTGCCTGGCAAGCACAAGGTTTGTGAGTTCAATCCCTTGTAAAAAAAAAAAAAATTAAATCAAGATGAATATTTTGGAGCTGAGATATTTAAGATTAGCTCCTGGAAAGATTTTCCTAATCAAGTCCAAATTTATTTTTAGGAAATCTTTGATATAAGAGCCAATACTGAGGACCTCCAATAGAACATTAAAGACACTGAAAGAAAATTTAGCAAACTAGGACCTTAAGCACTTTTTAAATGATCTTATAACTGCAATTTTGTAGTGAGATACAAAAGGTCAAGCAAAGTTCTACAGTGACACAATACTCAGGTTCAGTGTCAGCTTAAGCATCATAGAAACTCCTCCTTATCCGATCAGTTAACAACTTCCCATGAATCAAATGGATGTCACCACACACACACACACACACACACACACACACACACACGCTGCCACCCAGGGTAGATGCAAGGAAGCGTCTGCTTCCCACCCCTACCTAGGCTGGAATGTCTCAGGACAAGACTGGCTGCCAACTAGAAAACAACGTGCTTTGAACCATCATCAGTACTTAGATTGGGTGCTAGATGCTGTCAGCTTCCCAAAAAGAGGAGCACAGTCAGAGAGTGAAATGAATGGAAATCACGTGGCACTGGAAATAACAACCAGAGAAGCTTCTCGAGGTGGGTCTTGGCCGCCAGCAAAGGCTCAGCCAGATTTGGGTGTGCACACATGAAGAGGAAAGAGGGCCATTACAGGAAAAAGAGGACTAGTGAGGAGATGCAGCATCAAGAATGCTTGATGTGTATGCTGGGGACAGCAGTTACAGCTCGATGAAGGCGGAGGTCTCAGATACAGCAAATGGGGCAAACACAGCAGGAAGATGGATCACAGAGGTCCCTGCATACATATGTTCAGAGTGGAGAGAAGAGATAAACACATTTTGAAGTAATGTTCTTATCCTTGAATTTCTGGGTCACTAAATTATCTGATCTCTGCTTCCTTGTTTTAACATTGAATTTCTCTTCGCTTTTGCTGTTTTGTGTTTTTCCTCTATAACACTGACCATTTGAATTTCAAAAAATAACTTTGGCATCCTAGGACCAGCTGGAGAGTTTGTTTAGGAGATCAAACAGAACCTACAACTGTAGTACCACTACTGCCAACCCTCAATGTCAGGAGACCCAGCTTATCAACATGCGAGCCCAACTTCCCTGCAGGATTCACACCTGGAGGAGATAGCGGGCGCTCTGGACAAGCAAACCATGCAAGGGGGGTAGTTGTGGCTGTCCTGCTCCATGGTGTCACCCAACTAACTATTTTTCAGATTTCTGCCACTAGCATTTGAGTCTCAGAGTTGACTTTGTGTTCATTTTCTCAAAAGAAGACTTAAGGGGAGAAGAGAGGAATTGTGGAATTCCCCTGCAGAGCTGGGCAGTGGAAAAGTTGTCTGTGTTCATGATCTGAGTTCTGCCTGTGAGCCCTGGAATGAATGAGTTCTAGGAAGCCTCAGTTCTGTCCACCTAGGATTTTTGATGAGAAAGTCCTGCCGATGGCTAAGAAAAACCATTAAGTGTCATTCTTTTCAAAAAATTAGCCTAGTGCATAAAATTATCCACACTATCAATTCTTTTCTCTTTCCAAACACCTTAGCACAGCATATATCAAAGAAAAAAATAGCTGGATTATGGCCAGTGTCCAGAGTTGCTCCTCAAAAGTCTCAGACACAGTAAAAATTTTTTTAAAACACAGTACATTACATTCTGTTCACCTGGTGTTCTTCAGGCTGGGCCAGTTCTCTTTTTGATTTCTGGTTCTAAAAATCTCTGTGTTTGTAGCCCTCAGTGCACATCTGTAAGCACAGCTGGGAATAAGCAGCAAGAAAGAAGTCTATTCACTTTTGTGTATTTACCCAATTTATAACCTACCTCACAGTTACAAGAAGATTTAGGTCTTCTAACAAAAATAGCTACAACACAACGGGATAAAAATAAATAGATGAAAAACTCACAAAATAAATGCATTTAAAACCCTGAGTTTCTTGATTCTTTGATCATAGGCATACAGATAGATTTTCTCCTGTAGAATTCTTCTACTACTACTAATCTGCAAAGAACCCACAGCTGCAAGGGAAAGAGCTAAGAATAAATATTATCTTGGATATAGAAGACATCCCCCCTGCAGACCTAAATCCCCTTACATGTCAGTGCCTGTGAGCAGGGAGAGGTGGGCATCTCTACATTAAACTCTAGCACCAGAGCATCTCATGTGGATGGAAGGGATCTGGAAGCCTTCTGCTTCTCCTGTTCAGCAAAAACAGTTCTGTTTTTTTTCCAAAGTAAGAGTGATGGCATTACCATCTAATACAGAAGCCCAGTGGGTACCTCTCAGGAACAGGAAAGACTCCCAGGCATCTGACAGACGCCTACCTCCCTCATCCGGAACACAGGTATCTGGGTAGAAACCTCTCCAGTCCACATTTCGGAGTCTATATTGTCATCATGAGCTACCTAGAAAAATTAAAGCCTCAATACTGACTTTAAGTTTGATGTCTATGCGACCATAAAATGCTGGAGTCCTTTTTCTTTTTAAGACATACTAATCTAATACAAATGATCATTAAAAGCAATGTAAGTACTACTGGGTATGTCACTAATGGTATACAGAAAAATTTCTAAAATCCTTTTTTCCCATTCTTCTATATAAACAGAAGCTGCCTCCCCCAGGAGGAAAATCAGTGATTCAGTCCAGGACAATTATCCTCTCAGGGCTGGAGCCAGCTCTCGATGTTTTCTGTAGCTGTCTAAGAGCTCTTGTGCAGCCTTGATTGAGAACGCTGGCCTGGGCACTTTGGGGAATCTGCCATCGCTCCCTGTGCTGGTTACACTGGACAGAGGTTTCCATCCTCATTCTCATTCCATACACATATCTAATTACTTCACAACTGGCAGTTTCCTGAGCAACCTTTTAAGCCATACATCAAAATACACTGACATTTGTTGCAATAAGGAGTTGTTCCAAACCTCACACTTCCTACTGTCTTTTGCAAAGCCTCTTCTAACTGTCACAGAGTGTGTTGCACTATATTTAAGTGCTCAGTCTTAGCTATATGTTAAGTGTCTGGAACGAATAAGGGGGAGGAGGAAGAGAAGAAAGCAAGTGCTTCTAATGTTTTAGGGCTGAGAGTGAGACTTCCTCCCAGCCAAGCGCTGCAGTTCATGCCACTTTCCTACCAACCCAAGCCCATTTGTCTCATGTTCCTCACCCTCTCATCTTCTAAATTACCAGCCAATGAAGCTGATAAAGTAATCTCTGATGCAGCATAATAAATGACACTCTCTTAGTGAGTTATCCTACCCACACAGCAGATCTGCGTTCTTCTAGGACCTTCTGAAGACATAGCATCACCATTCGAA
>RJWT010045920.1:0-11542 GCA_004365215.1 Cuniculus paca | reverse complement strand
AGTCATTTGAGAAATGCAAATTAAAACAACACTGACAGTCCACCTCAAAGCAGAAAGAATGGCTATCATTAAGAAATCAACCAATAACAAATGCTGGCAGGGCTGTGGAGAAAAAGGAACCCTTCTCCACTGTCGGTGGGAGTATAGACTGGTACAACCAGTATGGAAATCAGTAAAAGATTCCTCAGAAAACTAAAATGAGAAGTTCCATTTGATGCAGCTGTTCCTCTTCTAGGTATCTTCCCAAAAGAGTGAAAAGCATCATATCACAGTGATATATGCATACTCAAGTTTATAGCAGCACAATTTATATTAGCTAAATCTTGGAAACTGCCCATATGCACATCGAAAGATGAATGAATAAAGAAAATGTGGTATTTATATACAATGGAGTACTACCCTACCATAAAGAAGGATAATGGGTCATTTACAGGAAAATGGATGCAACTCAAAACTATAATCTTAAGTTAAATAAATTGGATACACAAGTTTAAATATTGTATTGTTTCTCCTACATGAGAAACCCAAAGGGTAACTAAGAAGCATAATGGAAGATAGATATTGAGAAATAGAAAGAACAAAGTCAAGTGGGAAAGGGAACAAGAGAGGGACAGGGAGAAAGGGAGAAAGGGGAAAGGGAAAAAAGAGAATGGAAGGAGAAAAATAGAAACAAAGCTTTTGTAAATCAGGAGGGGAAGAAGGGATGAAAGGAGGGGAGGGAAGTGAGAAAGAAAGAATTAAGATATATTATGTACAGGTATACAAATTCCCTGATGAATGCGATCGATATGACAAATCTGTACTAATAAAAAAATAGTCACAAAACTCTCCCTGTGCTATCCACATCCTGTACAAGTCTTATTATGTTCCTGATTCTAGCTATACGTGAAAACGCTCACCCCGAGCATGACAAACTCCTCAAGAGCGATGAACGTGCACTTTGCTTCTTTGTACCTCACACGCTCCCCCTACTATACTGGTGCTAATAAATGTTTGTTGAATTGAATTAAAGTGAGAGGTCATCTGGGGGATAAGAGTTAGAACTCTATCATAATTTAGACTCTCAGACGATGGGAAATTAGAGGACCAGTGACCTCTCTCCTCAGAACTCAATTATCTGCATAAGAACGACCGTCTCCGATATCTAGCTATTAATTTGCTCACAATCATCTCGGCCTCCAAAGTTCACAAATGTCCCTTTCAATTTCTCAGTCGCATCATTCATGGAAAATGAGATTCTCCTCTCATTCATTGAATCACAGTGGTGCAGGTACCATATCGCTTCTCCATCATGGCCCACGAATCTCCTTATACATTTTTATTCCTTTCCAGTTTGCCAAAATTAACCTCTTGGGCATCAAAATGCCTGTCACCACAACTTTCCCGGGCCCTGTTCTGGGACTCAAAGTTTCCTGCTCAGCATTCTAAATCAATAGCTGAGGACCGGGCTTTACTGGCATCCTGAGTCAAACGAATCCATTCTAATTAATCCTCCACACAAAAATGATGGCTCTCAGCCATCTCAGAGGCATAAGCCAACACATGCAGAATGAAAGAAAACTGCGGGCCAACTCCTCATGAAATCAAGACATCCTCACCCTGAGCTTTGCTCTGGTCACAGGGAGAAGGGTGGGTGCCACTGAGATCACTGAAGTGCCTGCTGTGAAGCTGATCGCTGTGACAACGGACGAATCTCATCACTCCCCGAGCCCCAGTGAACTGAGATCCAATTCGTTAGAGGTCTTTCAGCATCAGCTCTACATTCATTCATTAGTAACAGAAGTTCATATAACTCACACCTTTCCATGGGCATGGTGTGCTAGGACCCCAATCTACTGATCAAGTAGGACACAGAGAAATTTGGGCCTGAGTGGGACCAAAGGAGTGAAAATATATCATGATCAATGCTTTTCTGCAACAAGGTGATTTGATGATCCAGTGTCCAATGAGCAGTACATTGCACAAATTCCCCAGCAGGGGCTCAGCCAGTCCCCAGCAGGGAATGAGGTGGCAGGAGAAGGCACGGGACACTGGTGATATTTCCTATCAACACAGAGGCACTACTGCTACTCCCGATGACTCACTTGCCAGGAGAGAGGCTATGAATCATGGATTTGCCTCTAGGTGCATTCTTTTCTTCCTGCAAGACTTACAGCAAGTTACTCAACTAACATCTCTAAGTTTGTTTCTTTCCTTTGGGAAAAAAAATGGGATAAACAATAATAGTACTGTTAACAAGCTTCCATGGTGGGATAATCAGCAAGTAAAATACTGTGATGTACTCTTTCCCCTTCATGCCCCCAAATACAAAAGCCTTCCTCAGTAATTAAGCAGGTCAGAATATTCAGTCAACACAGTCCCGAGAATGAGAGGTAGCAACAAAAGCTCAGGAAGAAGACGGTAAAATTTCTTCACTTTCAGCCTGGTTTCCAGTATAAACTAGGAAGACTAGAAAGAAGTTAAATCAGCATGTGTGTGCAAACACACACACCCTCCAGGCTTGCACCAAGTTAAACAAATTCTCCAAGCTCAGAACAGAAAGAACAGTTGGAGAAAAAGGAGAAAGAAATACAACAGGTTTGCTCCTCCCTCATAATCATTCTCCTCCCACTTCAAGATCTCTCTTTGAGATCTTGGAAGGTGGCAAACACCTCAGTTCAACTCCTTTTCTCTTCTGAGGGCAGCAGTCACAAAGACCACAAGGGTTGTAGAACTGGGAGGGCCAAGAGATAGCCCAGCACGGGACCACAGCCAGGCAACACCAGGGCTGAGACCAAACCCAGTTCTTTTTAAAAATAAGGAAATGTGGACTCTGCAACTGAGTTTATCTGGCTTCAAAATGTACTCTCAACTCATTCACACCACTTCAGCATACACGCATGCACAAGGCTTGCGTTCCCGCCAGGTTTTAGAGTAAGGACTTCACGTGCACAGCTGTCAGCGCATGGGTCCTCATGTAAGCACGTGATAAGGGCTCCTGGCAACTCAAAGTCCAAAGGCGGCAGCTGGAAGTCAGCCTCCAGTCCCCCAAGGAGAAGATGAGAATCAGGTCATCCTCAGCGTCTTAGACGCAGGCCTCACAGGCAGCTGAAATGCACAGCTGATCAAGTGAGCTCTGGGTGAAGAGAGGAAAAAGGATTCCGAGGTTTTCCATGCATCTATAGCCAACAAGAATCAAGTTGAGGAACGATACCAGAGTTGCCCTCAGGCCTAGGGCTACATCCCAGCCCAAATCATCCAGGACAGGTGCATACTGAGGCTGGTGCAAAGGACAACAGTGAAATTTGCTGCACAGATAAAGAAACTGGGGTTCACAGAAGGTAAGAAATTCACTGTTATGCAGCCATAAGTGGTAGAACCAGAGACACGCACTTGACTCTGTCTGACTCCAAACACAACGGTTTTCCTCACTACTCCATTTCTTCTAAGCAGAGTAAATGCTACAAATGTGTATTTCGACTCAAAGAGGGGGAATCTCCAGTCATTCAGAATATCCACAGTCATGAACTGCAAGTATTCTGAGTAGGCTGGGCTCACTTACTTCATTCATTTCAGTGCTGAAGTCAGAGCTCCAAGTCCTCCCGGCCCTTCAGCAAGGGATTAAAGAAATAAAGTTCTATTTCACAAGCTGCTAAATGCTGTTTGACCAGCCCTGCCAGGAAGCTCTTTGTCTTAATCTCATGCTACCTCTGGGAAAGTTGCTGGGCTCTAACTCTGTTTGCTTGTCCTTCTCCCTAATGTGATTCTGCTTCCAGGTCCACTCCCCGGGGTTTGAATAAGAATGCTACCTGCAACAGAGCTCGATTGTAGTGCAAAGAAAATGAAAGAATAAGACTCTGTCAGTCAGAGCTAGATAAATAAGTCACCATATAATGGTCAAAATGACTATACTAGAGCTGCTACACATCAGTGTAAGTAAATCTCAGAAATAATATTCAGCGTGAAAAGCTAACAATAAAAGAATACGTACACTTTGACAGTATATCTAGAAAATTTAAAATATGCAAAGCAATACTATACATTGAATAGAGATTTGAACCTGAGAAAATCCATAGTCAGATGCAGAAATGATAGCTACTATATTTAAGATGCTGATAAATTTCTTTTTTTAATTTTAAAGAATAAGAGAATAAAAACAAAACAAAAGAGAGTAAAACACAACAAAGCAGAGCAGAACAGAACAATGCAATACAGCTCTTTAAAACATAATGACAGGAAATGAACAATGGCTACCCTAGTGTCTCTTGTTTTTTTCAAAATGGTTGTTGATACATTCACACACAATAAACTCAAGCAAAACAAAATAACATAAAACCAGATAAAACAAAAGAGTGAAAGCATTACAGGCCTTCAAATCAGACAATAAGCAATCAACAATGGCTACCTTAATGTCCTTCGTTTTCTTCAAAAAACCTGTTCATATCTTCTCACATATTGCAATCAAATAGTAGAAAACAGACTTAAACCAATCAAACCAAAGAATAAAAGCATTATTGGACTTCAGAACCTGAAGATATGAAATCAGCTATGGCTACCATAATGTCTCATTTTCTTCAATGTAGCTGCTCATATTTTGATATTTAATAAAATCTGCTCTTGTAAACTCTTTAGGAGTTCTAAGCATGTATAAGTGTATACTTGTACATCTATCTTTCTGTGCTAGAGGCAATAGCAGAACAAAGCACAAGAAAAAAAAATAAAGACAGGTAAATAACAGTAATAAAGAGTCCAAAACAATAACAATATAGACTTTCTAAGCTAGATGATGGGAAGATACCAAAGGTTGTTATTTCGTATAGTTGTCTTCCAGAGTTGCTCAGTTTACCAGGTATAGGCATACAGAATTGGTCTCGTCATATGAATGTTAACTGTTTTTTCTAAGAACTAATAAAATTAGTAGTACAATCATCTTATCCATCTTAAGTGTGTGTGTGTGTGTACATATATATATATAAATTTATATGTTTTCTTTTCCCTTCCTTTTCTCCTTTTCCCTGAATTGTTTTATCCTTTAGAAGTTTCTTACCCTTTCCCCATATTTATTGGGAATTTTGTATCTTATTGAGTCTTTCAGTTTCTTACACTAGGGAGATGATACGGTGTTTACACATGTGAGTTTGGTTTATTTCACTTAGGACTATGGTCTCAAGTTGCAACCATTTACCTGTAAAAGCCTCAATGTGATCCTTCTTTACAGCTGAATAGTACTCCATTGTATAAAAGTACCACATCTTTTTTATCCATTCCTCAACTGATGGGCATTTGGGTTGTTTCCAAGATTTGGCTATTACAAATTGTGCTGCTATAAATATGGATGTACATATATCACTGTGGTATGATTGATTTCACTTCTTCTGGGAATATGCCCAGAAGTAGAATAGCTGGGTCAAATGGGACTTCCAATCCTAGCTTTTTGAGAAACCTCCAGACTAATTTCCACAGTGGCTGCACCAGTCTACATTCCCACCAACAGTGGAGAAGGGTTCCTTTTTCCCCACAGCCTCTCCAGCATTTGTCATTGGTGGTTTTCTTGATCCTGGCCATTCTTTCTGGAGTGAGATGGAATCTCAAGGTTGTTTTAATTTGCATTTTTCTAATGACCAATGATGCTGAACATTTTTTCATGTGTTTATTTGCCATTTGTATTTCTTCAGCTGAAAAGTGTTTTTTCATCTCAGACGCCCATTTTTGGATTGGGTCTTTGAATTTCAAGGGCCTGATTTTTTTTTTAATTCTTTCTATGTTCTAGATAGAAGACCTTTGTCTGAAGGACAGTTGACTAAGATTTTTTCCCAGTTTGTGGGTTTTCTTTTCACTCTGTTGGAAACTTCTTTTGACATGCAAAAACTTTTTAATAAGACGAGATGCCAGTTGTTGATTCTGGGAAGTGTTTCCCATGCAGTTTGACTTTTGTTCATGAATTCTCCACCTACCCCTATGTTTTCAAGATTTCTACCTACATTGTTTTCCAGCAGATTTAGTGTTTCTGTTTTAATATTTAGATCTTTGATCCATTTTGACTTTAGTTTAGTGCATGGTGATAGGCTTGGGTCTAGTTTTAGTTTTCAGCATATGGAAAGCCAGTTTTTCCAGCACAACTTATTAAAGAGGATGCTGATAAATTTCAAGGAAGAAAAAAGGGAATAGATCGAGAAGAGGTTGATCTGGAATGATTTAAATTTATTTTCAATCTTTTACTTTTTAAAAATGTCTTAAGCAAATATACCAAAAAGGTCTGCTAAAAGTAGATTTGGTGTATATATTATAAATATACCTTGTTGTTCTTTAAGTTTGGAAACATGTTTAAAATAATAGATGAGCTGGGAATATAGCTCAGTGGCGCAGTGCGTGCCTGGCCAGTGTGAGGTCCTGAGTTCAATTCCCAGTACCTACAATAAATGAAAGAAACAAAGAACAGATGAGTCTTTAGTGTTTATAGTAAGGAGTCTGGAGGATAGTTTGAAAGTAATGAAGATTCATGTGCAAGGAGAGAAGTGGTCAAACAGCCCAGTCAGCAGGAAGATGAAGCTAGGATGGAGTTATGAAGTCCTGGTCTAGTGCAAAACTTCAAAAGAGAAGAGAGGACAGAATTTGAATCTCTTCAAGGCTCATATGGTTGAAATTACCACTGAGAATGGTCCTTCCCATCTCCTGTTTCCCTCCACTGCTCCTTGCACCATTGCAATCATGTGCTTCCTCTGAGGGCTGCCAATCACGGTTTCCTTTCCAACCTCCGCCTACAAGGGTGAGTAGAAGAAGTGAGCTGGGCCAACCAGGACACTCCCTCACCAAGGCCTATGCTGACTGGCCCAAGAACGGGCAAGGACTCCAAGCTCAGACCATCAGAGACTATGTTTTTTCTGGGTTATCTTCCTTGAGTGGGAACCAAAAGAAGGTGGTGCTTCCCTCTCCAGTGGTAGGACTTGGAAAAAACGATGTCTGTCCCCAGAGAAAAGCTTGTCAGGGGTTGGAGAGAGTAGAGCCACACCGCAGTGGATAGCAATACTAAGAGACTCCTGGACCATGAGGAGTTCCAGTTCTGGGTGCCCCGTGCTACATCTCTACCTCTTGTAAGTACGAGCTACAGAGTTAACCTAGGAGTGCCCACCATAGAGTTCCCTCTGGACAAGTTCTACTGTGTGACTTTGTCCACTACTCCACAGCCTGTTGTTTCTCTGGGGCTCCCAGCCCCTTTGTGAGAAATTCAATCATATTTAATAAACTTCTCTGCTACTTAAATGATAAGCACTTGATTTCCGCTGTGTGCAGCTGAGAATCCTGATGATGACAGGGTACACCACCACCGGCCTCCCAGGAGACCCCGGAAAGAAGACATCTTAAAGTGATACCAAACCAATCAGGATGGAGAGTCATCAAGACCTCACTGCTTCGCTTGCAGGGACTCTCATTCCCTGAGAGCAAGCCATCTCTCCCAAGAGACGATTTTCACGATGTCACCCCTTCAGGGAACAGCGAGCATTCTGTCACCATCGCTGCATGGAGCTCTTTAACATTTACAAAGCCCATTCATGCCCGTCACATCATCCATCCTCAGAGTAACCCCAGGCAGTGACCAGGCTTAGTTCTGAGACCAGTAGTCTCACTTAATTGAGGAGGAAGCTGAATTCTTGAGAAGCGACTTACCCCAGTCACACAGCACCTGAGTAAGCGTGTCTGGTGCAGAGTCCAAGCCTCCTCATGCAGTCCCAACTTGATGAAAAAAATAAGGCAAAACAGTAAGAAAAATGGCAATACTTGCATGTCGCTCATTACCTGCAGATGTTGTTGTAAGAGTACTACATGCGTTAATTCAGTCCTCGGCAGAACCTTTGCACGATGTATACTGCAACTATGGCTCCTGTTCTGCAGATGAGGGAATTAAGGCACAGAGAGATTAAGCTACTTGCCTAAAGTCACACAGCAGGTAAGTGCAGAGCTACAATTCAAACCAAGAGCCTAGTTCCAGAGCCCATGCTCTTCACCCCTACATTAAGGAGAGCTGGAGGAATGGTCTACCTGGGGTCAGACACACTTCTTGGAATGAGAGAAAGTTCTGGAAGGCCAAACTGGGAGGGTACCCTGATCCCCTAGAGCTCGGGCTGATCTAAATGCAGGTGCCTCACACTAAAAGCCTGGGAGGGAACTGTGCTATGCGAGCAGGTGCTGAATTGCAGAAAAGTTAAATACGGAATGAGAACATCGAAGGCTGTGATAAGAGCAAGCAAGGTAAAAACCAATTTCACATCAGAGCCCCAGGCAATGATTTGGGGGGAAAAAACCAATATATGTGATATCACATAATAACTGTAGCAGCGCCTTCCATTTACCTCGCTCTGTCCTTTGGAGGAGGCCAGAGAAGTACACAGATGTAATGACAATGCTTCTTTCCCCAGGCCTGTGTCCCACTGGGGGTGGCTATGGGCCTTCCCAGCAATGCCAGGGAAACAGAAGCACTGAGAAGTCCACACAGAAACCATAGAGCAAAGGAGAATCTATCAGAGCTAACTTGGGGCTCAAGAGCTGATAGAAAAAGGCTATTCAGGCAAAAATACATTCAGCAAAGGATTTATTCACACAAAACTGTCAGATAAATACCAAACTCTGATCATAGAGAACTGGTCTCTGCTGTTTTACCTCCAGGGCAGAGGCAGAAGCAGCAAGTAGACAGGCACAAGCAGGGCTGGGGACATGAGATAGACAATAGGGAGCGGGAATTGGGTGAGTGAAAAAACTGGAAGAAATGATAGAGTTCTTATTGCAGAAATTCCACCATGAGCAAGCCAGGATAAAATATTCTCGAGAAGCAATGGGTCATCCATCTGGCAAATCCAAGATGGCGGACACTGGCTGCCCTCTGAGTCAAACAGAGGTCCTGTGGGGTCCCTTCTGTAGTACAGACAGTATGGGGAACGGTCTTTAACTATCCCTTCTTTCCTTCCCCACTGGATTCACCTCGGACCACAGATACTCCGTGGCTTCTCCTCATAACACCAGCTCTCTAAAAATGGTCCATTCAGGATAAAAAAGATGTGGTACTTTTATACAATGGAGTACTATTCAGCTATAAAGAATGATCACAGTGAGGCTTTTATAGGTAAATGGATGTGACTTGAGACCATACTCATAAGTGAAATAAACCAAACTCACATGTGTAAACACCACATCGTCTCCCTAGTGTAAGAAACTGAAAGACTCAATGAGATACAAAATTCCCGATAAATATGGAGAAAAGGTTCTGAAGTCCAGTGGTGCTTTTATTCTTTGATTTGATTGGTTTAAGTCCCTTTCCTACTATTTGATTGCAATATGTGAGAAGATAGGAACAGGTCTTTTGAAAAATGGGACATTATGGTAGCCATTGTTGGTTTCTTGTTGTCCAACTTGAAGGCCTGTAATGCTCTTTGGTTTTATCTGGTTTTATATTACTTCATTTTGTTTGAGTTTATTGTCTATAAATGTATGAACAACCATTTTGAAGAAAGCAAGAGACACTAGGGTAACCATTGTTAATCTCCTGTTGTTATGTTTTGAAAACCTGTATAGCTTGCAGTGTTCTGTTCTGACATGCTATACTATGTTTGACTCTATTCTGTTTTGTTTTGCTTTGCTTTGTTCTGTTCTCTTTAAAATAAAAAAAAGATCCATTCATTGTCACTGCCCCTACCTTGTAATATTTCTTGTCTCTTTGTACTTATTGTACATATACCCAGTCCAGAGTGGGGGATGGGGAGGGCTCCACTCCAGTCCACACCATCCTAAACCCACTCTTACATCTTCATTCAAATTCCTTGGGCCTAAGTGATAATTACCATCTTCCAGGAAGAGTGACCCACTTCAGTGTGCAAACCTAATTTTTAGTTTATCAAATATTTTTACTAGTCAATTTTTACTAATGACCTAAGGAATTAACTTAGATGATGACCATACAATAAAAATATATTAATAATTATTGAATTTTATACCTAAAAGGTGTAAATTTTATAGCATGTATGTTTTATAAATAAAATTTTGTTAAATTACCTAAGGGTTGTAAGGGCTGCATTATGTCATTTTTAAGATCGCACTGTCTAATCAATACGTAAGTGTATATGATGACTGCGTCTTATGAGAATTTCTAAGGGATACAGACAATTCTTTACGAAACATATTTAAATGATGCTGGCTATTTCCACAGGTTGTCAAAAGAACCAGCTTCATACAAACCAAAATGTACAAAGTTAGAGGTCTTCATTTCTTATTCCTGAGATGTAAGCAAGACCCACATCACAGATAGGTACAAATTTTAAAACAAAAATAGGTTTGGGAAAGAAGTACCTTCAATTCAAGCCCTGCGATATTTTAGCTATGTGACTTTGGACAAATTAATTATTTTCTCTAACCTACAGGGTTACACTGGGAACAATAACATCTATTCATTGAGCTAAGAGAACAAAAGCAGTGGTGCTTATAAAGCATTCAGCGAAATATCTAGAGCAACTTGCCATGTGGATCTTCTCTCCTTTGCTGGAAAGCAATCATAACGATCATGAAGCAGATGAAACAGGTAAAGGCAGTTTCTGGTTTTGCCACTTCCCACTTCTTTCTAATCCATATCTTATCACTCTCTGCTTAGAAACGTCTGGTTCTCGTTCCCAAACTATTACTATTATTCCAAAGTTCCTTCTTAGGGCAAAAGACAGAAAGGCAACTGATACATGAATTTTTAGTTTATCAAATATTTTCACAAATCAAATTCACTGGACGTATATGTAGCATCATTCCTGTACCTCTAGAGTAATGCTGGAAATCAGGTTAAAAACAATTAGTATGTGGCTGGTCTGGATTTTGCTTTACAATAATCCCTGTTAAGACTCAATCTCGAAGATAAGCTAAAGATGGTGCAACAGTAAACAGCAGAGTAAACAGTCTCTCTGAGAGAAACAGTTCAGATGCTGGAATATAACATCATGGAGAGGACAAGAAGGAAGGAACTGGGTCCCCTGGACCAAGGAAGAATCTAAAATATGAATTAAAGCCCACAAAGAGAATAAAAAGAATTTAAATGAAGAAGAAGGTGGTGGCTGGCAGCACCTCAGCCTGGAGCCGGATTCACCCTGCCAGAAGACCTGCTGAGCCTGGAGATGCGCGGTCGCAGCTGCGGTCACGGTCACAGCGGCAGTCAACCCTAGAGATCTCTGTGGAGAGGTGCATGGGTGAAGGAGAGTGGCAGATGTGGAGATCTGTGCTGGCTACTGGTGAGTGCTTGGAATTCCACCCCACCCTCACCCCATGGGAGAGAGTGATCAGCCGGGCGTCATTTTGGAGTCTGGCAAGTTACACCCCAGGGCCAAGATTGCTGACCACTTTTGGCATCAGCACCAGATTGTGGGTGGACCCTCGGAAGTTGCTTGAAATGAAGCCAGAAAAACCAGTCATTTGGGAGCTCCAGGTTGTGGGTGGACCCACAGAAGCTGCTTGGTCGAGATCCGATCCCATGCTCCTTTCAGGCAATACCTTGTAGGTTCCTAAACAGCTTAGGTTCACAGGGCCTGACCAGGTCTGC
>RJWT010045919.1:0-11541 GCA_004365215.1 Cuniculus paca | reverse complement strand
TTTTTCTATGTCATCCAATTTGCTGGCATATAATTGTCCATACAATAGTCTTTTATGCTTCTATTTTATCTGTTCCTTTCATTTTCTGCCTTGGATAACAGTGCCACCATATTCCTAATTCCTGAAGCAGACAACACTTTTCCTGCCACATCTAAGCAGTTATTAAGTTAAAGGTATTTTATCTTCTAACTACTTCTTAATCCCATCTTCTTGTCCTTTCCCGGGAGTTTATTTTTTCACTGTCACTCACCTACATTACTAGTATAGTTCCCTAATTTGTCTTCATGGCTTCACTTTTACAACTTCCATCATCCTGTCTGCCAACCCCAACTTCAATACTGCCGCTAGAGTGATTTTTCTAAATAAAACTTTGAGCAAATAATTTACTTGCCTTAACGAAAAGCCATATAAAATCTCCCTACTTGTTCTTGAAATAAATTCCAAGCTCCTTACCATGACTTAAAATACCTTTCATGATTTGCTCGCTTCACATCTGCATTTTCTGCCAGCCTTCTGAAATTTCCATTTTTTGCTTCCTCGGATGTTATGATATATTTTCATTTGTCGAAATGTAAGTTTCCTCTTTTCTTTGCAGGACGTACTTCTGAATCCCAAGTGAACGAGTCCCAGCTCTGTGAGATGACACCTCTTAAAGCTGACTGCAATGAATCAGATGTTCTGTTGTTGATAATGGCTCTCTCCATTCTGGCTGTCCTACATAGAAATTTTGTTTCATTTCTGAAGTTTAAAATGGGTTAACCTGACATCTGTTTAAAAGCCATTGCTCCAATTTAACTTATTCGTATTCACTTCAGAGTAAATATAACCTAACAATTTATACAATACAGATCTAAAAATATTCACATAACAAATTTATCTAGCTATATTATATATTTTGGTGAGCTAGAAACTGTTAAACGAGAACAAAATTTCTTCTTTATGGAACAGAATTTAAGTTGCTTACTTTGAAGCCATGGACTTCTTGAAAGATAACTTTTTTCTGAATTTGAAAGTTTGATTTTTGCTCCTCTAAAATTTCTTAAGCATGTCGAAATCCAAAATTACAAACCTGTCTTCCAGGGCCCTTTCATTATGACTTCCAGTGGATATTTATCTCTTTCACAGAGCTTTGTTTAAATTTTCTTACTCAGGCTAAGATAGCTTGGTATGAGAAGTTCTTAGGTGACTGCCACTGCTTAGGACAATAAAATACTTTCTTGACTGTTATGGATTAAAAACTGGTGGTCAACTTAACACCAGCTGAATTAAATTGACTTGGTGCTGAGTGTAGATGGCCCACCTGAGGAAAGTTGCCAGCATAAAAGGAGATGTGGAGAGGAAGAGCAGGGCATTGTGGGTTCTCCTAAGTGTTGTTCCTTGGAGCCATTGGTTCTCCTGGAGGAGCTTGTCCTGGCTAGCTTCCCCAATATGAATTTGGCCATTATCATCGGAGGAGCTTGAGACCTTGTCGCTGAGAGTGGCTGTGGTTCACTTTGGAGGAGCTCTGCTCCTTACATTGAGCATTGCTTCCTGGCTCCAGAGGGGAAGATGTGTACTGTTTAATCTCCAGAAGTTTGTCACACTGGCTTCCTGACATGTACTTGACTGTTCTCATCGTTGGAGGAGCTCGGAACCTCATTGTCGCTGAGGAGGCTGTGGTACTTTTCAGGGGAGCCCTGGTCCTTATTTTGAGTGTCACTTCTTGACTCCAGTGTAGAACCCTCAACCTACTGGCACAGATCCTTCACCCTACTGGCATAGACTTTCTAGCTTCCACCGCTGACCTTTGGGCCTTCCCAGTGCAGATCTCCAAAACAAACTTGCATGAGTCCTTGTCATGGGCTCTGGATCTCCCGTTGAACTCGTGTGAGGCACTGTCATGGGCTCTAGGTCTTTAACTGGACTCATGCAGGACATTACTGTGGGATCCAGGCCCTTGGCTGAATTTTCTAGGTCTTTAATGTTGTGGACAGATTTCCTGCACTTTCTTGTATTTAACTCCGGGTGACCATAATAAAATAGTATTATAAATTCTGTGCCCTGTAATTGTTCTCCTTATAACCCCTGACTACAACATTGACTCAAGACATGGGTTAAGTATGCACTATTTATTTGCTCAGGAAATTATGTCTTTCGGTCTGTCTTAAATAGTAGCATACTGGAGCTCTGAGGGAAAAAAAGAAGTACAGTATTTTTCTTTCATCAAAATGCTTTCATTTTGAGCAGCAGATGCTAATTATAGTTCTAGAAATTAGTTGTGTGTGATATGGGTTCATCCTCTCATTTTAGTATGTTTAATTTGGATTGGATTTATACTTTTATTTACGATAGGTTAAAATACCACTTAACATGGTAGAGATAAAACTTATGAAACATATTATGCCAAAAGGTGATGGAGGCTGGATATATAAATCTGTTTCATTAAACAAGGGTTGTGGTAAATATATGGGTGACAGATTTATAATTAGACTGAAGCTACACTACCATGTTCCAAATCTTTGCTTAAAGGATTGCTAGGAAGTGGGTAGATTCATGAATAGGAGAAAAAGTCAATTCTAACACAGAATCTGCTAATATTATTATGTTGGGCCTATGACAATGAACTGGAAGAAGTAATGATTATTAAGCATGACACTAAGAATAGACATGCTCTACAGAATAGCATAAAAGTATTTTATGGAAAATCATTTCTTAAATGTTATAAACTATAATACATTTTAATGAAAGTGTGTTTCAACCTAGATATGGCTTCCAGAAAGAAATATAAAATTATTTTAAGTGTCATAATATCATAGAAAAGGGAAATTAGTAAAATGAAAGCAAAATGACAGCTATTTTACACCAAGCAGAAGGAAATAGCAAACTTATTAGAGGTTTATTATGAAACAGATATTTAGGCTCTAAAAAACTATTTTAGATGATTTTGGAAAGAAACAAAACAAAGGCAGCTCATGTTAAGATAAATTATATGTTTATTATACTTACCTCAGTTTAAATTAAAAATCCTCATAAAAATCCTGTTCCACTACAAATAATCATTAATCTTTATTTAGATCTGCTAAGCAATGTCCTGGTTGCTTTACATGCTTCTAGTCATTTAATTATAGAAACAAACAGCCCTTGAGGAAAGTATCATTGACATTCCCATTTTGTAGATGAGGAAACTTAGGCACAGAGACTATAACGAAGTTGCCAGTAATTCACAGAAATGGTTTTTGATAAGCATATATATCTATACTTAACAAATATTATGTGAGGGGGAACTGTGCATCTGCATTCATTGGGTAGCATATTTCACTTCTATTCTCTCTATTAAAAATTTTTAGTTCTTGAATTTGCCAAAATTAGAACATATACTTGCATTTCACTTCTTCCTTCTATAGGGAGATATATGTACTTTCTCTGTGAGGTGGGCAAGATGAACACACTCCACTCATCTGACTTTATCATTTTCAGTATATTCTTACTTCACTGAAAAAATAACCACAGAATATAGGGCAGTTTGAGTTAATATAAAAAAGGCAGAAGATAGCATTGAAATCAGCATTCCTCAATTTCAGCACAGAGAGAGAAATGTGAAGTAGGCACATGGCCTTCTTGAATAGTTTTATCTCTAAAGTTTGGATCACAGAACAAGACTCACTTTTATCTTTCCTATGCTGTATTGTTATATTAATTTTATCCAGATTTTTAGATGCAGGCATTATGTTTTTCAAAATTTATACAATTAAACAAGTTCATCTTACAGTTTGAACAGCATCTATATACCCTGTTGTATGAAGCACTACTAATTTCATGGAAAACTAAAAGGATTAGTCATGTAATTAGATGATGATATTGGGTATGAGAGCCAGAAATTCCTGCTCCCCAACTTATTCACTGTAACAGCCCATTTGACGCCAGGTACAATATATTCCTGTGAGTTTCTGTTGCCTCTTACACAAACTGCTGACTGTGGAGAAACTGGATCAAAGTATCAGATTGCCAGAGAAGCTGTGTTTTTGCCCTTCACAACCATTGATAAAGCACCTTAACCTCGCCTTCTCTTGATGCATTGCATGTGTATGATCATCTGTCTTCCTGACTAGTACTTCATATGGCTTATTTGTAAATTCAAGCAAATGTGTTCTGACTGACACTGATACATCACTGGTGTCAAAATATCAGAGAGGATGAAGCATAAGGACATAATTTTTGATTCAGATGGAAAATATTATAGATTTATGGGGAAGGGATGACAATAGCCATTCCATGATTTCTTCATATAATCAGTATCTCTGTGTGTTTCACTTTACCAAATTTTATGACCTCAAAACCAATTCAGTGGAATTATTTTCTTGCTGACCCAAAAGGTATAGTGAGTAGACATGGGAATGGGAATGGTTATCTGAACAGCTCAGCTCTGGCTTTTCACATACTGGATTTCCATTGCTTTCCAATGACCATTTATAGAGCCATAATGCACAGAATGTCTATTGATGTCCCATTGATATCGATGAGATTTCCCTTAGTGGATTGAGGGCAGCACAGCATATGGCTATTAGTAACTAAAGGTTATGTATAATGGATAATAGAGGAAAATGAAATAGCAGAAAGGAATTTGCACGGGAAACAGAAGCAGTTAATAGTTTCAGTGAAAGATTTTACTTGGGTTATGCAGCGACTGCAAAGGGGATTGAAAAAAAAGATGACTCTTACAGACTCAACAGAAGTCTAGAGTGAAATGGTTTTATATTCTGAAATATAATACTTTTTATTTCCAACACAGAAAGTCATTTTAAAATCATCTTATATATTACAGTTCTTATGTGGTGTCGTTGACTTGAATGTGTATTTATGAGTTTCCACTCTACCATTCTGCAATGGTCAGCAATAATGGCACTGATGGGACAAATCGAGAAAGAGATTTTCACTGATTTATACAAAGCCACATAATTTCCAGATCATGACAGAACCCAGAAGAAAGTTACAGCGTTTGCTGTAAACAACTCCTCATTTTGAACCCATTCAACCTACTGTGCCAACATTTGGTCTGCTATTTCTGCATCTAAGAATTCACAGTAAAAATGTCAAATGATATCTCTAACTAGTCAACCTACCCTAGTTGTGTTCACCATGTAATGCCTGACCTGGTGTATCTAATTACATTTACAATTTAACAAAAAGTCACCTTGTAGATTTATTTAGAAGAGTGCTAGAATGACAGGAAGTCCTAATGCTCAAGGGTGTGTGCTGTGGCGTCGGAAGGTTCTCTCCTAAAGATCAAGATACTTACTTCTTAGTGATAGGACCTCTTATATTTGCTATGCTATGCTTTCCTTATAATACTGATACTTACCCACAGGAACCTGATAACCGCAATTAATGTAAACACTGTATGCCAGAACATGAGCTAAAAGAAACAATATCTGCAAGTATGACAAAGGGGATAGGGGAACCTAAGGAAGGAGGAGAGGGGAGGAAAAGGAGAAGAAGACTAAAAAAAGAGAAACAAGCTGTAATATGTACATGGAACCACTCCCCAAGATGGCTGTAAACTCTATGAACAGCAAACATGTACTAATACATGTTCGTAAAAAGACTGTGAGAATTAAATGAGTTAATACAAGCAAATTATTTAGCATCATTCATTTTTCTTAGAAAACTTTCACTAACAGGGCTGATGTGTACCAGGGCCTGTTAATAAGATTAAAACAGTAATAAAATGAGTATTTCTGAAAATTGGTGAATTTTAGTAGGAAGAACAGTAATAATAGTGATAGTAGTAGTAATAATAATATTTGACATCTACTGGCTACTTAATATATCTTAGGTCATATTCCAAGTGCTTTGGTTATATAAGTGGTGTTAAAGCTGTGGCATATGTGTCACAGTGGACATACAGAACCCTCTTTGTTGGCACACAAGCCAAACTGTCCCAGCAGCAGAGCATCAGATACGAGTTTTTTTTTTCCTAAACTAAAACCTCAGTATTCAGGTTTAATTGTAGTGTGAGCATTTGAGATAAATAAGTGGGTTTGGGGTTGCAGTTTGGGCACTTAGTCTCTAAAAAATTCCCCATCACTTGTATTACCTCATTTAATTTCCAGAAAAACCCTATGTTATAAGGACTATGTTAAACCCATTTTACAGATGAGAAAATGGACACCTGAAAAGTTTAGTATACTTAGAATAAGCAATAGAAGTTTGAAGGTCTCTGCTCATAAGTATCAAACTGTATTGCCATACTGGCAGGCCAAATTGATACATGATTGCCTACCTATTCATAAAGGCAAAGCTTGAAAATGACTGAACATACTTTTACTTATGAAATAAGTAAATAAATAAATAAACAATCCAGTTAATCAGGTCTCAGAACATATTATAGAATTTTTGATACAGGAATAGCTTTCATAATAAATAGAAATATAGTTTTGAACATGGTACAAACTCACGAATAAAGTGATTGGTATTACTTGGATTTGTTTATACCAGGGTTTAAGGGTTCCACCTAAATAATTTATTTGTCGTATAGTAACAGTTAACAGGAAGTTATCTGTAAGACAAAATATGGTCTCAAAATTGAATAAGATCATTTTAAATAATCTCAACTAGTCCTGATTGTACAGGCCTATAATCCTAGCACTCATGGTACTGACACAGGAGGATCATAAGTTTGAGTCTAGCTCATGTAACCTAGAGGACCTCTGTCTCATATACAGAAAAAATTTAAAAAGGCTTGAGGATGTAGATCAATGTGAAACCCCTAGGTTTAGTTCCCAGTTAAGAAAAAAAAATACACTATGGTCTTTAGTGCATTTAAACTTTTCCAATTATTCTTCATTTTGAATGATTTCATATTAAAATCATGCTTGAGTTGCAGTACTTTCTTATCCTCTTTCTCTGTGTCTTCAGAAGTACTTCTCATTATGGGCAACAAAGTAAACACACATGTTAGGCTATCATTAAATGCCTGCAATAAAAGATACATTTTTGATATTATATGGTAATATAATCCATAGTTAAAAGAAATGTATTCAAATATATCCAGATGGCTTTATGGATCCATGAAAGAGAATGATTAATATTACCAGAGGTTAGGAACTTATGGTGTTGACATTGTCAGTAACTTCCCTACTATATATATATTTACCACCATGTCTTATAAAGTCCCCAGAAACAAGTTATGTGAACTTTCTTATTGTTGATACTTTAGATAAATAGGAATCAACCAAATACGGTGTATTATTTATAATGATAGGAAAGTCTAAATCTCTTTCTATCTACCTCCCAGAATCATATTCATTGTGTCTTAGTAGGTCATTCTGCTCAATTGGGAAATGAGGTTAAACCTGAAAAGAAGTTACTAGTGAAATATCTGGATAGATTTTTTTCTACCAAGTTGTTCTATTCATTGTAAGAACAGAGCTAACACAAAGTACATGTTTCTTAATTTACATTTTAGACTGCGGTGGTTACTCAAGCAAAGAAATTAATATTCAGTCAAAATAAAGTGCCACCCAGAAAAATCAATACAATTTGCTTTTAAATGAGGGTGACTTTAATCAGGGTGACTCAAGGACAAAAGCAATATTTCTCTTAAAAGTGCAAAGAGTATCTTACAATTGTTTTCTGCTTTGCCTTCCCAAACATAGTATATGCACAATTTTTCAACTATCTAGTGAAAATAAAGGTATATGTTTTTGGTCCCAGTGTACAGTTCTGAATTCCTAGGATGAAATTATGCCCTGAATTTTCTGATGGCTTCTAAATAACTACTGCTTTAATGAAATTGCTACCTGAGAATTTGGTAGCAGCATTATTGTTTAACTATAATTTAAGACCCTATTGTAGATTAGCACTTATAACTTCTAATGAGAAAACCATAACTACCTTTTAATTGAAAGGAAAATGGTTAACTACAGTAATTGCAATCAATAAGTCTGTGTTAGGTAGTGTAAATATTTCTTCTCAAAGAGCATTCCTTACTCTCTGCAGCAATATTTAAGGTTAGGAAGTGAAAGAAAACCTAATTAGAAATCCATTTGTTATTTATAACATGAAGCTTTGCTTCAGATTTGTACATACAAGAGTTGAGAGAGAAACCCTCACCCCACCACAATAAAACAAGACTTTGATTAAAGAAAACGGAGGCGTGGAAAAATAATCTTACCAATCACGTAAGCTAGTAACAAGGCCAAAGTCACTGTTATCGCAGTGGCGCTCAGGGCTGTGCACTTCCAATTGCAGCACCTATAAGGTTTGTTAAAGGTGAAGGCAGGTCGGGAAAAGGTGCTTCGAGGAAGCGGCCTGGGAGGGGGCGAGTATACGGTGTTGGACGTCAGAGGGTAGTTTTGACTGGCTGCACTGAAGATAGCAGAGGAACCAGATCCATGCTTGAACAGGAAATGCCTGTGGAGGAAAGAACCACAAAAGTTTGGACTATAAATACCACATCCAATTGCAAAACAAACAAACAAACAAAACCAAAAACCAACGACCAAAAACCAAAAACCAAAACTGAACTGATTTCAAACAATCATGCTTTGAGGAGCTCAGAGGAACTGGAAGGGGCTCAACAAAGTGTTCACACACTGAACAGGTAACTAAACTGTCTTTTGTTGTCTTTCTGTGTTCTTCCCTTGTTTAGACATTTAAGAGGAAGTAAGAGCGTTGTGCTTCCTGACTTGCTGGATAGTAAGTGTTAATATTCCACATTTGATATTATTTGCTATATACCTCACTTTAATTAAGTATGATTGTCAAGAGCTGATTCACAAATAGATGCATTCTCAGCATTTTTGTAAGACACCAGTGTTCGAGATTTTCCTATCAAATCTTAAAGACTAACTTTCGTGGGTATATTTCCATCAAATGTTTTATAAACATTATCAAACATATAGCCAAGTTGAAAGAAATTTATAAAGAACACCCATATACTCACAAGCTCTACAGTTGACATGTGACTATACTTAATTTATCACCTACTTTGATATTTTTACAGATTTTCAATATAAAATTTATACATGATCAAGTGCACAATGTTAAGGGCACATTTGGTGAGATTTGACAAATGCAATCCTCTGTAAAGTAAATCCCTATCAAGATGTAGAACATTCTCATCACATCAGAGAGTTTCTTCTAGTCTTTTCTATGTAAATCCCTATCTCCATTGCCAGACACATTCACTGTTTTGCAGTTTTTCTACCATACTTTTGTTTTTCTCAGTTGTAGAGCTTCATAGAAATGTAGTCATCCTTTGTTATGCTTGAATTACTATGGGATGGTTGTTGACTGTTTCGTGACTATTTTAATATGGGCCTTTCATAAAGAGTAGTGATGCATTTACAGGAATTGTCCAAATCAAAAGAAAGTGTATTTTTGTGCATAAACTTTATAGTTACTGAGTGTTAGATGTTGTGTTGATTGCTCACTGTCTCATTCAGTTAATTTAGTCTTCACTTAAATGAAACAGTTGTCTTAGTATCTTCATTGTGCATGTAAATAATTCAGGACTAAGTAGGTCAACAATTTGCCCAGATTCGCCTGGCAATTGAATACTAGAGCTAGAAACAGAACCCAGGTCATGCAGGTTCCAAAGTTCTTGGTCTCAACTCCTCTACTATTCTGCCTGGGGCAGTAAAATTCATTGCTAAGCAAAGTATATTCTAGTGCTACACTGCAATGTACAACACAAAAAAGCTTTCATTAGGTAAAATGCCAACATTATCTTGGACGTATAACATATGTCCAAATGCATAAATCATTAAGATGATTTTTAGACTTATTTCTAGCTTACATATATATTTAAAGAAAAAAAGCATATATGATAAAAAAAACAGTTAAAAACCGTGTATTCAAATTAATGAAAAAGCTCCACAATATAAAATTTTGCTCTAGTACATGAGGTTAAAGATTTTTTAAAGGGCTGTGTTACAGAGAAAAGTTGACATCTAGGAGTCTTTCTGGAAGGCAATTTGTCATTATGCATCAAAAGATTTTAAATGCAAATATTTGTGTACACAATAATTATGCTTACAGGAGTTTGTCCTCAGGAATTGATGTCTATGACAATGTATATATGAAGCCATTCATTGTAATATTATTTATAATATGCAAAGCAGCTCACCCAAATGCCTAATACTATAGCTGGTATTTCACTGTCAATTATTTATAAATACAGAATACTGTACAAAGAGTGTTGTAAAAGAAAATCAGCTCAATGGGAAATATGTTTATAAATATTATCAAGTGAAAGAGCATGCCTTGAAAGACTAAGGGCAATAGGATACAATTTTTCAAAGAAAAAAGTAGACATTCATGGAAAAATAATAATTTGTATTATTATTTGATGGAGTATTTTCAGAACTTTTTGTCATGTACTTGCATTTGCATTAACTTTGTCACTAAGATCAAACGGATTGATGGGAGGAAAGTGGGTAATTTACTGGACAGTGATAACCACAAGAATAGTTGGCTCAATTTAAGTGAGTGTGACTTATTTAGCACTGAGAAGGTCCACGTACCAATTTAGGTACTTTATATGCACTTATTTGATCCCTGTGTGTCTGTGAAGCTGATACTACTATCCTAATCTTAGAGGTCATTAAATTGAGATTGAAAGAGGGTTATCAGAAATGGAGTGGTAGTAATTATCTAATACCTATCATAGTACTGGTAACAGATAACATTTTAATGTTTTTGCCACACATCATTCCAGACATTTCAAAATATATCATATCACTCATCTTTTTACAACAACTTTATTATAATTAATATCTCCATCTTACAGATGGAAAAACAAAAGCACAAAGAGGTGAAGTAACTCTTCCATGGTTGAACAGCTAGTAACCAATGAGGCAAAGACCGGGTCCAGAGCCAATGCTCTCAACCAATGCACTATACTAGGGTTATCCAGTAAAGGACTACATTAAAACTTGAATCAAGGTCTGTTTTGACACAGAAGTATGCAGATTGATTCAGCATGTAGATGATTTTGAACTGAGTCACACTATTACTCTGTTCCCTTTGGAACAAATAACAAGAATGATGGCTACCAAATGAGACTTGAAAAGGACCACCTCAGAAATAGTATAGAAATCCAATTCCTTCATTTTGCAGTTTTATGTACTGAAGTTCAGAGGATGAAAGTAACTTACTTCAAAATAACACAGCTAGTTAATGGCAAAAAATTGCTAGCTGGGACTTCCAAAATAGTACATTCCATTGCCCTATGTAAACTTCCAATCACAGTCTTCACCAGATTATCACCAAAAAAATACTATCTGTTCAAATGTGTATTATGTCATACATCCTTTTGTATGTCATATGTTCTTGTAGTAAGTTTAAAAGACTGTTTTTAAAAATTTTGGATGAGTGGCTTAGCATTTCAAAGAATGTACTCTTTAGTTAGCAAAAAATAGTTGCCACTGCTTCTAAAGGCACCTAATTTATGCCCAGGATGAAAAAATATTGTATGAATAGTAATAAGAATACATAATTTTATGGAATGGGTGACTCATAGCACTGTACTCTTTCATTTGATTGTGCTTCCTTTTTAGA
>RJWT010045918.1:0-11541 GCA_004365215.1 Cuniculus paca | reverse complement strand
TCAATTTCCAGAGGGGACATTAGGTTTTACTGCAGGGAATTCTTTCTCCAGCGCTGTTCATCTGTGTCTGGACCTCTTTTAAATTTTGTTATCTGAATGGGGACCCAAGCAGACTGACTACCATGCTATCCAGTACTCTGCTTTCTAAGGCAAAGTTGCACAAGCCCATTTCTCAGTGGAGCCCACCAGTCACTGTAGCCTGGGCTGATTAGCTTCACGAACTTCTCTCATTCACTGACGACTGATGTCCCATCTCCCCTGGATCCAATTTATCTCCCAACCACCTGCACCTTTTATTCCTGCTGTCTCATTACTTCTTCATATTATTCAGTTCAATCTTAGTTCTATTTCACCATCTCTGTGCTCTGGACACTGCCTATTATATTGTGAACAAACTCTCTTTTTTTAAATTAATGATTTTCTTTCTAAATTATGAAAGGCATACATGCTAAATGTAAGATATTTGTAAAAAGTCATACATGCTGAATAGTGTTTCCAATTGTGCAATATCTAGAATTTTGACTCTTGCTATTCCTTTATACTTACAAACTAATTCTCTTGTGAGCTCATTGCTTTCTTGTCATGCTTTCCCAAATGAAAGCAAAACTAAGTAGGACATGCTCTTAAAATTTTGTTTTCTATGCTAGCCCTCCAGGGATAAAAAAAAAATCAACTGATATGTTGCCTGACTTTTAAATTTCACATACAGTGGCTTCACTAACAATTTTGTCTCTGACTTATATCTCTGCATTCCAAGTTCCAAAAACAATGACCTTGTCACCTGCCCCATGACTGCTAAGTCAAACACAAATATGTTTTTAAATGCTCCACCAATTTCCAAAAAGAAAATTTTCTGTTAGCGTAATTAACATTAGTTTCAGTCTTGAAATTTCAGGGTTTATCCCACCAGCAGTTTAGTTTTCAATCATGTAGTTCAAAAATCACTGCAGACAAGGCTGAGGGCTGGAGGATTTTGTGTGAGATTTGGAGATCTCTGGTCTAGAAATAGCTAATAACACTTGTGTTCATTTCTCATCAGGCTGAACTCAATTACATGTCTCTTAACAAATAATTTCAAGAAAGTTTGGGAGCTTCTAAGAAGCACAGGCACATTTGGAATGCTGACTATTTCTACAAAATTCCTTTATTTTTTTGGTCCTTTCCTTCCCCTTGTTCCTTTTCTCTCTTCTTTTCTTCTTTGCTTCCTTTCTCTTTGCATGTATGTATTTATGCACTGTATAGACAAATATAAAAATACATCTAATGTATATTATAATTATATAAATATAATGCCATTATATGTTGCATGTAGCATATAATTATAATTTCTGAATGTATTAGAAAAATACATGACTCTCAATTACTCATTGATCCAGTAATACTCACCCCAGCTTTTCAAGAATTCTAGCATTAGATTGAAACAAGTAAGCAATTGCAGAATGGAGATCTAGGATCATCCAACCCTTCGTGAAGCAAAATCACAAAAATATAATTTGGAGTCAAGTTATGGAAAATTGAACAGGTTCAACTTTGTGCCTCAGGGAAATAGGCTTTCTGATAAAATAACTGATGGAAGAGAAATCTAAATTCAGAATAAGATGATTGCCTATAATTCAAGAAAGAGATCATCAATAAAAGATAAACCAAGCATCACAAAAACCTAAGTGGCTGGAATAATAGTAAATTTAAAATATTTCAGATACAGAAAAGAGCATTGATGTCAAAGTAGAATTTTTAATATGACCTTGGGAATCCTTCCTCCCATCCTTAGTCTACAATTTTGACATCTGTAAATCAGCAAACTCTAGATAATGCAGGAAGGTAGATGGAATTCTGTACAAGCAGCAAAGGTTGGGCATGACTTCCTAGTACTCTGTGAAGAAAGATTTTGAGTGGCCATGGGAGTTTAACAGGAAAGAGTAAGGGGACTGGATCACAGGTGAGGCTGACCTGGCAGTGTATTGGGGGAAAGGAAAATGGGGGAGCCTCATGCCTTCTCAGCCCGTATTACTCTGTACCTCCACTGTGGGATTCATTTTGTCCTCACTCAACTGTGAGTTTCTGGGTTCCTTGCATATATTCAGGGAGTTCTGAGACCTGATGTCAGCCTCGTGAGCTGCGCAGTGATCCTGCAGCTGTCACACAGCCTCATCTGCCCTAAGTTTGAGACCTCTTCAGCCTGCTGTGGTCAGGTTTCACTTTTAACTCCTCCCTAGATTTTCTACTCCATTCTACTGTCCTTCCTTCCTTTCATTCCTCCCTATTTGACAGCATTTCTTCCTTCATATCTTCTTTTTCAAGCCTTTGCTATCTAACAGGCTCTGAGTAACACACTGGACACACAGAGGGCTGACTGACCACCAAGGAAATTGTGGGAGGCCACTGCCACAGTAGCCTGAGGAGCAGGTGAGACAAACTAACAAATTCTGAGTGTGCCCAGAGCTGAACTCTGATCATCTACTGAGATAACACAGAATCAGAAGTCACTTTCTTCTGTGCTTGTGGCATTCACAGTCTAGGGGAAGAAATGAAGAAGAAGACTCATGTACAAACACCGCTGAAGCTAGCACAGGAGGAAGACATGAACAAAAATTTCCTGATTAGCTTAGTCGAGGCTTGATAACACTAGAGACACTTTGGGGTGGGATTGATAGGCTTGATGGGCATTTTCATTTGTAAAGAGATGAACTCTAATTGAGCCAACATCACAGAAAATATTTTTGTCTCCATCAGGGTCTCTCATGGTGTGACAGATATTGCCAACTTGCTAATTCATTTCTTTTGCAATAACCCTAATACAGTAGTGTGACAGTTTAATGGTGTAACTGCATTTTCCAGATTGTGAGATAGGTAAGTGAGCTCAGTTCCACCAAGCTTACATGCTCACTGGGAAAGTGGACATGATCCTCATGTAGAATCATAGCAGGCATGTTTGTCATTCCTGCCCTGGGCAACACAGGCTCAAGGTGCTAAGTGGTGATGCCAGTTCTGTGCCACCCAGTAGTTCAGTGGTGTGCTTAGTATTTCTCCTGGATAAGTTATTCTTGGTTTTGTGCATTTCAATATTGTTTTGATTTTCTGGTTCCTCCTGGAAATTCTGTAATTTACCTAGTAAATGTCTAACAGCCTTGTTTACCTACATGGATTCAGTAGTCTGTAGCCAAAAACTCTGAAGAAGGCATAAGACATGTTAGAAGTCATTTTATGAAATCAGGTTTTGTGTGCATCCAGGATTAGGTGGTGCTATGATTCGGATTTTGAACGCCTCCCCTGCAAAAACGCATCTGTTGAAGGCTTATTTGCCAGCCTGTGGCACTACTGGGAGGTGGTGAAAATCTTTAGGAGGGGGCTCTAGTGGAAGAAAGTTAGGTTATTGGAGATGAACTCTTAAAGAGGATATTGGAACCTCAACACGCTTTATCTCTCTCTGCTTCCTAGATGTCACGAAATGAGTGACTCCTTTTGCAACGTGCTTCTACCATAACATATTACCTCACCACAGGCCCCAAAGCAACAGGCCAACAACCGTGAACTGAAATCTCTGAAACTGTGAGCTAAATAAATGTTTCTTCCTTCTAGGTCATTTCAGTACTTTTTCATGTGATAGTAATCTGATACAAATAGAATTTTAAAAGTAGTATTGTGGAAGGATTTTCCAGTTGAGAAAGCACTAGTATGAATTGCAGTAATATAATGTGCATTGTTTCACTTTTATATAACTAAAGTATGATATCTTTCTCCTCTCTCTGTGTCTTTCTTTTTTGCCGTAACTATTTTTGCAGTATTCATGTTACACATTACTAACCCAGGGTAGTTTTCTTTCTTTCTTTCTTTTTTTTTTTTTAACCAAGTGATTGTTTAGGTCTCTCAATGAATTAATTCTGCAACATTCTAGTAAGTGTACACCTTCCTTTTTTGAAATTTAGATTGTTCTTCCAAGTTCCTACCTCCCATAAAATACAAATTCTACCTTATTTTTGGTTTAGAGCCAGTGCATGCTGTTTTGCTAGCATAATAGTATCACTAGAAATAACCATTATTTATTAAATATGATGTGTATCAGTCTCACTGATTATAGCCAAGATTTTGTTGAAGATTCATAACAACTCTACGAGGTGCAATTTTCCCCTCCACTTTACAAATGAAGTTTGGAGAGCATTAAAAATCTGGAAAAAGTCACTTAGCATCTCTATGGTAAGGATCCAAAATTTTATGTCCCTGATACTGAAATATGAACTCCTTTCATTTAAAATATCAAAAATGGAGCTGAAATGTCCTACTGAGTTAAAACCTTTAGTCTGTAACCAATGGTGCTTGTTCTTGCAAATGAAATAGCTCCCTGATGAAAGACTAGTTGGCATCAGTTGCAATGGTTACTTCTAAGTTTCATACATTTTTCTATAACTTTTTAGGTGTGTGGCATCAACTAATTGTTTACATGCACTAATCTTTCACAAAATGTGGATTCCCAGTGTAGGCACTTTTTTCTTAATCTTGCTCGAAATACATAAAATGTTAGCCTGGAATAATTACAGGTAGAACAAATAATACTCTAAGTGACAGGGACTAATGACTTCTGGGTATGGGTCATGTCATCCGCCTTCTTGGCCAGGGTGTCTTATGTTCCCAGGGACCATGCTTTGAGGTGAAAGCTGCTCTTTCTCCCTGTCAGAAAGACAGTAATGAGAGCATTAATCAGTCTAATTACTTGCAAACATAATTGCCCATAATTTGAAGAAAGCAAATATTATGGTTTTTGGAGTTTATAGGAAGGAAAAAAGGTTCTTTTCAACTGCTGGCACATGAGGAGGATTAACTTTCTTTGTCAACAATCTCTCCTTCAAGGGAACTTAAAACACCTTGCACAGAGTGTTAGACTTCTAGAAACAGAACTGCATCACGATGCTAGGAACCACTGCGCATCCTGGCCAGCTGGGAGAATCAGGAAGTCCAGCAACGTCTCCCTCATCGAAAAAGATCACAATGGCAGCTGCCTTTCAATCCAAGTTGCTGAACTCTGTGCTTTCAGCTCCTGTGAAATACTCGGAAAACCCATGAAAACTCTTCCTGCTCTGCTTACACGAGTTTAAGTGGGCTTGTTTCCTTGAAACCAAAAAGCACTCTGCTGTAAAAAAAGGGTAAACTTGAGTCATTTGTCCGAAAATGGGTGCATCTTGATGCTATATGTTAAGTGAAATAAATCAGTCACGCTTAAATACTGTGAATTTTCTGTTATATGAGACACCCAAAATATAAATAAATTAAACAGCAAAATAAAAGAGGGGTACTAAGAAACAGGGATGTAAATCTTTTGCAAATGGGAAGGGGAACAAGAAATAGAGGGAGGAGAGAGAGAGGGAAGAGAAAGGGGATATGAAAAGCATTAAGATGGCTCATGTATATGAATTAACTGCCCATGAGAATTGTGATCATTATATACTATAAACATGCACGAATACATTTTTTTTCAAAAACATTTGAGTCTTCAGATACTGAATTCTTTGGGAAAGGATGTATAGTAGTCCGTCTTACCCATGGTTTCACTTTCTGCAGCTTTGGTTATGATGATCCGTGGTTTAAAAATATTAAATGGAAAATTCTGAAAATAAGGCATATGTTTTAAACTTCACTCTGTCTTTGGTGGCGTGATGAAATCTCACAGTCCCACCGAGTCCTGGGGTGGGTGTGAAGCCAGGCTGTACAAGCCACATGCCCCTTAGTCACTTCGGAGCACTCTGTCTTTGTGTCTCTGCTCAAGTCATCTTTGCTTTACCTAATCACGGCCACAGAGTGCAAGGAGAGTGACACTGACCACTAGTTATGCCAGGAGAAACCCTAAAGTGCTCCCCTAAAGGGAAAGGTTAGAAGCTCTCAACTTAATAAAAAAAGGGGGAAAAAATACGGAGGCTGTTCACACTTTCGACAAGAACAAATCTTCTATCAAAGAAATTGTGAGAAAGAAAAAGGAGTTTGTGCTAGTTTTGCTGTCACACCCTGAACTGCAAAAGCCGTGGTGATGGTGTGTGATGAGAGCTTAGTGAAGATGGAAATCACATTCACTTTGTGTATGCGTATAGAGTGCAGAACAGTGTACATGTATACAGTAGGGTTCGTGTTTCAGGCATCCAGTGGGGGTCCTGGAACACATCTCCCACAGATTATGGGGGCACTGTCCTCCCTTTTTTGAGCATGAAGCTTTCTGCTCTGAGTGAAAAGAGAATGGTAAAACGTTCCATTTCCCCGAGATGATAAGTTCAACTTCTTGGGGAAATGTTTGATTAGTTCTAGGGCTACTTTGCCAACAGATCATCAGAATGGCTAAAGCCTACATGCTTTCTAATGGCACAGGGTGTATTTCCACAGCAGATCAATTAGACAATGAAAAATCACTTCTATAAATTAATTCAACACAACCTCAAGGCCTTCTGTGAGTTTCAGCAAAATCTTGAAGATATACAATCATATGCCTTGATCAATGGAGCATAGCAATTTGTTTCCAACTGCCAGTCCCTATTAATTCATTCAGTTCAATTCATTTTTAGAGTGATTATATATGGACTTCCAAGCGATCCAGTTAAAGAACCAAAAGTACACAGGTAACTTCCCTTGGAATATTCGTATTTCTTGTCTACATGGCTATCCTGAGATAAATAGAATATGCACTTTGTTACTTCGCCCTCTCACCTTCCTTGTATAAAACATTTTGGAGTCACAGCCTTTGAATTTCAGGTGATGCTGCCTGAAGTAAAAAACCACATGTCTGATTCAGTAATCCAGAGGGAACCAATTTCCCTTCCAAACCAAGAGGTCTTGAAACAAAAGAACGCAATACATGACTAGAAAGGAGCCAGACTCTTGAAGCTGTTTTCATTTCTAAAAGCTGTGATTCTCTGACCCAAAAGATGAATGTATGAAAACAATAAAGAAAACCTTCACCAGAATGAAGAGTAAATTCATCCACCGAAGAGGAGTAATCATAAAATACATTTCCTATTACTGACTCTTAAATCTTGCCTTCAGTATAAATCTTTTTCGAATGAGAAACTAGAGTTAGGATTTCTTCCTGGATGTGAACGTTTTCCTTTTTTGATTTTGTGCAAATGGGCCTAGTTTTGTTGACTTCTGTAAGACATAAATAATACCAAATGACAGTTCCTTAAGTAAAGTAAGTAGTAGATGCTCATTAAGAGTTGGGCTTTGGAGTTGCCTTGGTTTCATTTCCAAAACTTTTAAGATATTAGGCAGCTAATAGGAAAATTCAGGTTTCTTATCTGTAGAATTGGGGTTAATATACTTGCCTCTTAGGTCTGCTATAAAAGTTAAAGGAAGTGATTCATGTCAGATTGCTTCAAGTTTTAACCATTTTTAATTATATACATTTGTTCGTTTATTCATTCAACAATTATTTGCTGAGTGAGTACCTTAGTTAGGTACTGGTCTAAATTTTAGGGAAGAAGCATTGAGCCCAAGACAAGGTCTATTCCTTTGGAAATCTTGCTTACTACTGAGAAGGCAAACTTTAAAAATGAACGAACGAGTACATGATATTAAAATGTGAAGTAACTTTTATGTGAAGAGAAGCATTCATTTGAGCAGAGCTTTTTAAACAAAAGCCACATCATATGAGAAGGATTCCTTGTCTGTGAGGAATTACCGGACGTAGATGACAGGCTAGAATGGCCCTAGTAGTCTCACTCATGAGCTGACCCTACTAACTGGGAACAACATGAAGAAACTTGAAGATAATGATGGAAATAAAATATACTCAGTTTCAAATGCTGTGAGTTTTGAAGTCTTTGTCAAAATGAACACAGTGAGCAATAGATAACGGGGACCTATGAAAGTGAGATTTTTCAATTCTTCCTTTGGTATTTCTTTTAAAGCAGATTGAGGAAGAGAAGTGTAATTGGCCAATGTTTTTGAAATGTCACTTTTTGTCCCTAAAGCACAAAGTGAAATAGCATTGATTAAAACGACCACAATGGTTCTTTATAGCTAAGAATGCAATCATTTTGATAGTAACATCATTACAATGATGTAGCTATGTAGAAATGTGGAAAGCTATGTGCCACATTCTTGCCAGGTATCATCTCACTGAGTCTTTAAAATTCTATGAGTCCTGCAGCATTGCTATCTTCAAGTTACAGACGAGGAAACCGGGCCCTGCAGAAGTCCAGTGTCCTGCCAAAGGACACAGAGTTGGTAGAGATGAGTGACACACGCTGGCCTATTGATTTTGAAACTCTGCAGTGCTTTGCCAAAGCCTTCTGTTCTTAGTGGAGGTTTTCCTTCAGTATCTATTTTAGGATATATAATTCATTCAGTATCTTGTTCATAACTGTCCAAAAATTGATGATATGTGTCAATCAGCTATTGGTAGATAACAAAGTTTTCCAAAATATTGCGGCAAACAGTAAGTATTTTTTTCTTTTTTGTAGGATTATGGGTCAGGCTGGGACTCAGTGAATATACGGCAGTTTGGGCCCTGTTGGTGCTGGCTCGGAGCCAGAAGTCTTCCAGACATGGTTTTCATGTCTTCCATTCTTGCTGGACTACTCAGCTACCTTGAATATGTGTCTCACATGGTAGTGACAGAAAGACAAGAGACCAAGCCCAACCATCTAAGCAACTGTGAAGTCACAAAGTGAAGGATACAGTAAGAATTTTGATGGCAATGATGGATTCTATCGCAGATATCCACAGTGTCATTATAGATGGAGAAGGAAAGGCTTAGCATGCCTATGAAACTTGATTTTGCCTAGTTAGCTTTTAACAGAAACAGTGAGCTTTTTCTTCAGGTTTTCAAAGGAAAATAAAAGTCTGTCCAGGGTTGTGAGATGTTGAGGAAGAAAACAGAAAGAACTTGAGAGAGCTTCTGCTGTGTGACTCTAATTTTTCTCTGTGTCTTTTGCACCACTTAATCTGGTTTCTATCTACAGTCATAGTCAATAAATTTATAATGATCATGAAATAGCCACCAGGAACTCCAATTAGGCAGAGGCAAATACACAGAAATAATTGTGTTGAATGGAACATTTTTATAGGCTTGTTCTCCATACTAATGCTGTACAGAAGGAATTTTAATAGTAATGCAGAAGTAGAATTGGCTTGTGAGTGGGGCGGGGCACTGCTCCAAATAGGAGTATTATATGAAATGACTTACTAAGATAAAAGCCAAACCAAAAACAAAAAGCATGCTCTTGCTCCTCTTCAGATTGTATGATTCTTTTGCTTTTTTACCACAGCAGAAATCCAGATAAACTATTATACATATGACATTCTAAAATCAGGGTGCATTTCACCTTTGGTTTCTTACTATTTCCAGGAGAGCTTCAGTAGGCTTTAGTACAGTTCATGTCATGGAAACCACTGTTTCAGGATAGGTGTATTTCTGATACAACTGAGAGAGGTCATTGGGGTCCCTAAAGTTCCCAAATCACTGAAATTAGTGAAGATATGTAAAAAATGTTAACTCTAAATTGGATGAGCACTCAAGAGTATCGTGTAAAGAATGAGAATCAACAATCATAACAATAAGAGCTAACATTTATCTTATGCTTTCTGTGAAACGATACCGCATTATGTTATAACCTATATGATCCCATTCAGTTTTACTAAGAAACCTTTCTTCTTTTGTGTATTCAGCAAACACATAGAAATCATTTGCTTTTCCCAGAACTTATGCTAGTCACTGACAATAGAGTGGTAAGCCTGGTCCATGTCCTTATAGACCTTGTAGTCTAACCTAACAGTGACAAAAATAATTATAATATGCAACTTTGTTAAGTGCTGTACAAATGGCGTTAATGGGTGGTTTTAGCTGGTTAAAGAGGTCGGAGTAATTTGAGTTGAGAGCGAGAGAATAAGGATAATTTAGTCAAGGGGAGAAGAACATTTGATGGGGGGACAACATGTATGTGACTATTCAACAGAGACACAGAGTTCCTCCGACCTCTGGACTGGGGAGAGTAAAGAGCAGAGAAAGGTGAAGCTGGAGAGGAGACTGGAGCCAACATTGCAAGACCTGAGAAATAATGAACTTTTGCCTATTCTTAGTATAACAGGAAGTCATTGAAGAGAACCAAAGGAAAAAGTTAGCATAAGTGACATCATCCTATTTGCAAACTGTCTGGCTGCAGTTTTGCAGGGGGAGATGAAGTTTTTATGGGGCAATAAATGCAAACAGACTCCTTGGGTAACAATTGCAATTGTCTAAGCAAGAAATGAGTGCAGGTGGGGTGACTGTGAAGGCAGTGAAGAAAAGCATCATATTTCAAAATTCTAAATCAAGATGCTTCTTAAGTCTAGGTATTTATCCAATTCCATTACCTATGGGATTGCACAGAAATTTGCGACACCCTGAAGTAATAAAATGTTACTTTCAGAAGTGGTGCATAACTAATGTTCTTGATGATACACATGACAATCCTTTAGACTTGGCCAAGCGAGTGTCAATGCATGGTGGCAAGAGGGGTGTCTTGGTTACTTTATAATTGCTGGGGCAAAATACTCGACACACACAAGTTAAAAGAGGAAATGCTTATTTCAGCTCACAGTTTATAAAGGTTTCAGTCCATGGTCAACTGGCTCCAAGGCGGGGCAGTAAGGCAGAGGGATCTCACAGAAGAGAAACAGTCCATGGTGTGCAGGCAGGAGGCAGCAAGCGGCAGCAAGCTGAAACAGCAACAACAAGCCTCCCCTTCCCTTTCATCTCATCCAAGCTACAAGTCTTTTGGGTGGGGCCACCTACACTGAAGTTGGGGCTTTCCATCACCCACACCCAAAGCAATGCTAAACCAATCACTGGACTAATTTGATTATCACACCTTTAACCCATAGTCACACACCCTAAACCCAGCCACCTCCAAAAAGCACCCCCCCTCCATAAGTACATGAGACTTTGCAGGGATATCTAAATGCAAGCAATAACAATGAATTTAACTTTGGTTACAATTTCTGACATGAAATGATATGTTGAAGAGATAATTGAATATAATGATCCATAAGTGAAAAGATAAATACATCCCTATGAACACACAGCAAACATCAGGGATGGGATGTAGCTCAGTCATATGTGGGAAGAACTAGATTCAATCTCCACCACTAAAAAAAAAAAAAACCAAGGGGTAACCATCATACCAATATCACTCCATTTACCAGGTAAACTAATTAAGATTAAAAACAGCTAAGAAAATGCTCAAAGGCCATGCAATTCATAGAAGGTAGGGATTGGATAGGTCGAATTATAATGACAGTTGTGCTAAAAAACACACAAAATAAAATCTGAGACAACTAACCAGCAAAGAGTAAACAACTGATTAAGAAATGGATGGAAATATATTAAACTTTAACCTCACAAGTGATTAGAGAAATGTAAATAAAAATACTAATGATATAGTCTAATGTCTGTCACATTATTAAAAGCAGAAGAAAGTAACAGAAAAAGTGAGATCACTCGTACTAGCTGAGTATCATTAAGTTCCCTATTGTCAGGACAAATATTCCAAAAGTTTTGAGAAAGCAAATGAAAAAAAAAAAAAA
>RJWT010045917.1:0-11548 GCA_004365215.1 Cuniculus paca | reverse complement strand
ATAAGTGAAGAAGTCAAATATTAGGTACTAGGTAGGGTAAGATGACAAGATAGAAGGGAGAGAGGCTCTGAGTGCAAACAAGAGTCATATTATATGTGAGTATACAAGGTTCAGTGGAAAGATAGTTGATTGAATTTACATCCTTCCTTTAGATTCCTACTGAAAGACACTAAAATGACAGTCGGGAAAACTGAAACATAAACTTGCAAGGTCAAAGAAAATGGGACAGGAGGCAATAGCAAAATTTTGGAAACCATAAAGAAGATGGGTTAATGATAACTGATTGCATACTTGGAAAAGCTCCATCCTTTAATAGTGTGGGATGATAAAAAGTAACCTCATACATACTCTGAAATCCCCTAACTATATGATAATCAATATTCTCTAAGTGGGGTTGAGTGGGGCTAAAAACAGGAAGATTAGTCTCGAGGACTCAAATCCTCCATTCCCTTTATTTACTCATTAAAGCCAAGTGACTTTCCTTCATCACCTCAGTGGACTACTTGAAGGTTTTATTTTCCAGACAGGATGAAAAAACAGTCTTTGGAATACAACATGCACAGCTGAAAATAAGGAGTAAGCTAAATGTCAGGTACAGAATTTTGACAACTTTCCAGTCCTCTTCATCTGTTTAGTTCCAAGGCATTTGTCACTCAAGCAGAAGATTAGCGGATTCTTCTTGGGGAAATCTCACCAGTTTAAGGAGAGACCTTAAGCATCTGACAGCAGGAATTCTTCAAGAACATGATCTAGCCAGATTGCTAGAGAAGTCCAGTGTTTCAAGTATCATTTGCTCAGGGCTTCCAATCAGCTTTTAGACAATCATGAATCACCAGATTTTAAGATAAGAGTCTCATGTGAAATATGGGTATGTGCCATTAACAAAAGGGATACATTCCAAGAAATGCATTATTAGGCAATTTTGTCATTCTGCCAACAAGTGGGATTTATTCTTAAATATAGACCTAGATAGTCTGGCCTACTGCACACCTAGGCTATATGGTGTGAACTATCCTACATGCAGTCTATCATTGATCAGAGCATCATTATTTGGCATACAACTGTACATATACCAAAGTGTGAATGCACACACACACGATCAACTGAAATGATATAGACTTTGTATGATGAAGAATGAGTGTTGTACTAGAAAAACGCCAAAAAAATTGGAAATTTAAGATGGCATGAAAAACTTCAGATAGAATTGGAAAATAAAATTTGAAATCTAAGAAGAACAAAAAAAAGAGGATGGAGAGAAGAAAATAAAATTGAAGTAGCAGTCTAGGAAGTACTTCATTGAATTAAGTTCCAGAAGAAGAATCAGTTTTCAGATTGACAGTATTCCATAAGTACCAAATACCTTGTACAGTGATAAAAATACACCTACACCATCATGGAATTAAACAGGTCATCAGTGAAGGATCAGAAGTCAGAATACTTTCAGATTTCTCTAAAGCAGTGCTAGAAACTAATAGATTAGATAATGCCTTAAAATACTCTTGAAAGAAAATTATATTCAAATTAGGATGATTATTCCCAACCAAATAATTAAACAGGTATGAAAGTAAAATAAATGTTTTCACATATTTCAAAGTCTCGAGGAGAATGTACTTCTTACATATTATTTCTTGGAAAACCTATGAAATTAAATACACAATATGTATGGAATAAGCTTTGTAGTAAAAGAGTAGACCAAGAGAAAGACACACGCAATATGGAAAATAGGAGAAGTAACAAGGGAATCTCCAGGATACTGTGTTGAATGTATAGATTGCTTTGGGTAGCATGAGCCTTTTAAAAAGATTAATTATTCCAGTACATGAACACAGAATATCTATTCATTTATGTGTGTCTGCTTTAATTTTTCATCTATATTTTATAGTTTCAAGGTAAAAGTCTTTCACACCTTTAGTTAAATTTATTCCTAAGTTTTTGGGGGGTGTTTTTGGTTTTGATGGTATCCCAAAAGGAATTGTTCTCCTGATTCCTTTTTGTATAATTCATTGTTGAGAAATATGACTTATTTTTGTACCTTGATTTTTTTGTACCCTATATATCTGCCAAGTTCGTTTATTAGTTTTTTCTGAGGTCTCTACTGTTTTTGATATGTAAGATTTTATCATCTGTAATCAGAGACAGTTTCTTTTTTCTTTTCCAATTTGGAGGCCTTTATTTCTTTTTCTTATCTAATTGTTCTGGCTGGTACTTTCAGTACCATGTTGAATAAGTGACAAGAAAGGATATTTTTGTCTTGTTCTTGTTTTAGAGCAAACTTCAAATTTTACCAGTGATATAATATTAGCTGTGTGCTTCTCATATATGCCCTTTATTATCAATATACATTCCTTCTATCACTAATTTGTGAAATGTTTTTCATCATAAAGGAGTGTTGGGTTTCATTGTGTTTTTTTTACATCTGTTGAGATAATGATTTGTGTCCTTTGTTCTGTTAATGTGATATATCACATTTATTGTTTGGGATAAATTCAATCATCCTTGTATTCAAGGGATAAATCCCACTTGATCACAGTATATAATCCTTTAGATATCTTGTTGATTTCAGTTTTATTATAATTTTTTGAAAATTGTTGCACATGCACTCATCAGGTTTATTGGTGTGTAATTTTGTTTTCTTGTGGTGCCTTTATCTGGCTTGGTATCAGGGTAATGCTGGCCTTGTAAAATGAGTTTTGAAATGTTTCTTCCTCTTGAATCAGTCTTAGTAGGTTGTATGTTTATAGAAATGTACGCATTTTTCTCTAGGTTATTCAATTTGTTGGCATATAAATGCCATGTCTCTTTGTATTTCTATAACATTAACTGTAGTATATTCTGTTTCATTCTTTGTTTTCTTTGTTTTCCTTAGTCTACCTAATGTCTTGTCGTTTTTGTTCAGCTTTTTGAAGAACACTCATTTCTTTCATCTTTTCTGTTGTAATTCTCTCTATTCTCTATTTTTTTATTTCCTGTCTTATGGTAATTTTGAACTTTATTTTTTGTTTGTTTTGTTTGTTTGTTTTTTAGTTCCTCGGTGTATAAAGTTTAGTTGTGAGACTTTTGGGGGTGGGGCAAGTTCTCACTAAGTTGCTCCAGCTGGGGTATAACTTGTGATTTTCCTGCCTTAGCTTCCATGTAACTGAAATTATAGGCATCTACTATGCTGTCTTCATTACTTTTCTTCCTTGCTGAGACAAACACCTTACATCCAAAATTAGAGAGGAAAAGGTTTATTTAGCTTATAGTTTCTGGAGATTTCAGTCCATAATCAGCTGACTCCAAGGCAGGGTGGCATGGCACTGGGGCAACACTTCAAGGCAGCAGCCAGAGCAAAAGAGAGAACAAGCCTCTTCTCCTCCCTTATTTGGTATATAGGCCACCACCGCCCCCCTTTCAGGGTGGTGTAACACTCACAAAATGTCCTTGCCCTCCTTTGAAAAGATGATTCTTCTTTTTTAGTGTAATCACTTATCACTCCATGTCTCTCTTAATACTGCTTTTCCTGAATTCCATTATGGTAAGTTGTTTTCTCATTTCTAAAAAAATTTTTTTGTTTTGTTTTGGTTTGGTTTTTTACTTTTTTTTTTTTAACATACCTTATAAGCCAGGAGTCTGTTTGATTCCACATATTTGTGAATTTTCCATTTTCATCTTGATACAGATTTCCAGTTTCATACTACTGTGGTTAGAAAAGACATTCCATACGATTTCAGTTTTCTTAATTTTGTCGTCTAACGTGACTTATTCTGGGAATATGATGTGTTCTTAAGAAAAATGTGTTTTCTATTTTGGGGTTGAATATTCTGTGTGTCTCTTAGGCTAATAATGTTACTCAAGTGTACTGTTTTCTTACTGATTTTCTCCCCCAACCCTTAATTGGTGCTGTGGATCAAACCCAGGGCCAGTGCATACCAATCATGTGCTCTACCACTCAGATACACCTGTGCCAGTCTGTCTTATTGATTTTCTGAATAGAAGATCTATCTATCTATCCATTGTGGAGAATAGGTTTTTAGAGTCTTTTACAATTACTGTATTGCTATTTTTCCCTTCATTATATATGTAGAAGCTCTGATTTAGGGTGTGTGTATATTTATAATTGTTATCTATTTCAGTTTTATTGGGCCTTTTATCATTGTATAATAATGACCTTTTTTGGTGACAATTTTTAAGGCTTAAGGTTGTTTTCTGATACAAATATTGTCACCCATGTCCTCTTTTCGTTACCATTCGAAAGCATGTTTTTCCATTTCTGCATTTTTCATGCTATGTGTCCTAAAGGCTAGTATAATTCTCTTTTAAATAGCGTGTGATTTGATCTTGTTTTTTTGTTCATTTGGTCATTCTGTCTTTTGATTGAGACATTTTGTTCACTTATATTTAGAGTAATTACTGATAGGAGAAGACCTGCTGTTATTATTTATACCTACATATCCCCTAAAGCCTCACGTGCTCACAGGTAGACATTGTAAAAGGTGATTTGATCATGAGGGTGCTACTGCTAAATGTGATGTTGTAGGTAGGGCCTGATCAGAAGAGGTGGGACAGTAAGGGGTGACCTAGAAAGATGCATCTCCCTCCTTGTTTCCTTTCCTCACTCTGCGTCCTGGCTTCCATAAGATCAGGAGCTTTTCTTCAACAGGCCCTTCCACCATTCCTTCCTGCCCACAAGCTGGCCAAATGTGGACTAAAAACACAAGCCAAAGTAAACTTCTCTTCTTTGAAGTTGTGGGTGCTGGGTATTGTATCTTCAATAATGAGAAAAATGACTAAGACATTCTCTACTGAGATTTTATTCATTGGTTTATCTGTTTTATAGTGCTTTTGTTATTTTCTTTCTTCCTTTGTAATTGATTTGTTTTGGTGATAGTATACTTTTATTCTGTTTTGGTTTAGATCTGGTGCATTCTCTAAAAGCCTCACTTCTTTGGAAGGAAATTGGGTCATGGTGGAAGTAGGTATACTGATCAGTGGATTAATGTGCTGATGGGATCATAACTGACTTGCTAATAGGAGTTAAGGCCTGATCAGAAAAGGTGATCACTGAGGACATGACCTGGAAGACTATATCTCCCTCCCCACCTCCTCTCTTCTGTTTCCTGGCCATCATGATGGGAATGGTTTTCCTCTGACCAGGCCCTTCTACTATACCATTTTTGTCTTGAAACAGCCCAGTAGGGATTGTAACCATGAGCCAAAATAAGCCTCTCTTCCTTTAAGTTGTGGGTATCAAGTATTTTGAACCAGTGAGGAGAAAGGTGACTCAGACAGATTTCTTTCTTTTTATATTATGCATTTGTCTTTATGATTACCCTGGGGCCTACATAAAACATCTTACTAACATTTGATAGTTTCACAAAAGGTCTGTACTTCTACTCCTGTCCCACACATTGTTATTCATATCACAATTTACATCTTTTATGTTGTGTAGCTACTGACTATTGTTTTTATGATCAGTTTTACACTTTTGCATTTCAACTTTTAAAGTAAACTTAAAAGTGGTTTACACAACACTGTAGTATTCTGTGTTTCTCTATGTATGTACCTTATCGACTTTTATGCATCCAAGTGCATTCATGTTGCTGTTTTTGTTGCAACTTGACAGATCAGCAGTTCTTGTTAAGGCAGATCGAGTGGTAATGAACTTCCTTAAGTTTTATCTGAAGATTCTTTATCTCACCATTTCTGAAGGATACCTTTTTCTGGGTATAATAATCTTGGTTGGCTGTTATGTTTTAATACTTTGAATATGTTATTCTACTCTTCTCATCATCAAGATTTTTGCTGATCAATGCATACTGTCTTCTGGAGACCCCTTTTTATGTGGTGAGTTACTTTTCTCTTGCCACTTTAAAAATTCTCTTAATTTTTTACACTTCAAAATTATATATCTCAGCGAAAACTTAAGTTTGAACTTTTTTTGCTGTTCTTTTTGCTTTGTAAATTTGAATATGTTTTCTTTCCAAATTTTGGTAATATTTAATGCAGTATTTTTAAAGATACTATTTATGCTATTTTCTCTTTTCTCCTTTGGAACTCTCATATTGTATATTACTGCTTTGCTTAATGGATCCCATATCTCCTTAAGCTTTGTTTACTACTTTTAATTCTTTTTTCTTTTTACTCCTCTTTACTGGATAATTTCAAATGATCTGTCTTTAAATTTACTACTTACCTTTTCTGCTTGATGAAGTCTGTCATCAAACCCCTTTAAGTGAATTTTTTTAGTTATTGTGTTTTTTAACTTCAGTGTTTCTGTCATGTTCTTTTTTATTTTTCCTACCTCATGTTGATATTTTCATTTTGTTTATGTATGTTTGCTTGGTTCATTAACCACTGTCTCTTAAGACACTGTGCTTCAAGAAAATTAAGTTGAATTCTTAAATTCAGGCAATTAATAAATATGCATTTCTTTAGGGTCAGTTATCAGACATTTATTTTCTTCTTTTAATTGTATCATGTTTTCTTGCTTTTTCATGTTCTTTTAATGACTGCCCTTGTGTTTGGACTTCCGAATAAATGATGCTTTTTTCCAGTCTTGTGGAGTAATACCAACTGTAAGATGTCTTGCCTTTTCTTTTGTTCCTGTTTCTGATGTAAGCTTTTCTGGGGTTTGAGACAAGACAAAAAATGGTCTTTCAGAGAATATATGGAAAGGCCAGGAGACCTCTTCTCCCATCGCACAGAAATCTTAGGCTAAAGTGATATTTTTGCATCTGAGACAAACCAGCTTGCAAGTAACACTTGCAGGAAAAGTGAATTTACTCTTCTTATATATGTAAGTTTGACGTGTCTCAGCCTTTTGTTTGTCCCGGGTACTTCAATTTCTTAACAGGATTATGGATTTGCCTAAAAGATTTTGGGTCTGAATATTATTGTAGCATTCTTCAATGCTATAAGCCTGTGCCATTCTTCAGTGTTGATTTAAAACAAACAAAAGTAATGTAAATGACAAACACAATCAATTATTGATGCATATTAGAAAATGTGAGGGCAAGATTTGACATGAATAGGAAAACATTACTGCTAGATACACTGTAACAACCTAGGACCTTTGCAATCTTAGTTATGTCACTAGTACTATGAATAGAGCAAGATTAAACAGTTGACGCATAGCCAGAGTGGTAAGTTTTGTAACTTCACTCTGTGTGTGTGTGTGTGTGTGTGTGTGTGTGTGTGTGTGTCTGTGTGTGTCTGTGTCTGTGTGTCTGCCTGAACGTACTTCCTGTCTAGTCATGCTGCAATGCTTCAGGTAAACTGTGAAGGTTTTATACTGTTTTCAACATCCTAAATAAACTTGCTTTTGTAATTCTCAGTAATAGTTATTTTTGGATGAGATTATATAAAGCTGATGTTAATTCTTCAGTAAATATTTGATGGAATTTTCTAAAGAAATATCTGGACCTACTAATTTCTCTTTGGAAAGTTTTAAAATTTAATTTCCTTACTAGTTATAGAGTTACTCAAATTCTTTGATATAAGGTAAGTTATAACAATTTGTATTTTTAAAGAAAGTTATCTATATTGTCTACTTTGTCAAATGTATGTTTATGGGGTTTTTCATAGTATTCACTTAGCCTTTTATGTCTGAAGAGTCTGTAATGATAAACTCATTTCATTCTAATATTGGTAAGTGGCATCTTCTTTCTGTTTTTCTTTGGTCATCATTCTAGACTTTTGTCAGTTCTAGGGATTCAGATCTTTGCATCATTGATTTGTCTGTATTTTTTCCATTTTCAATTTTGTTAATTTCTGTTCCCTTTCTTCTACCTGCTTTGAGTTTTTCATCTTTTTCTAGGTTCTTGATATAGAAGCATTTAGTGCTGTAAGTTTTCTTATCAGCACTGCTGTGTCACATAAATTTTGATATGTTGTATTTCCATTTTCAACCACTGCCCTTTAAAATTTTTTTTCTTTAGACCTTTTCTTTACACAGTGGATTACATATAAGGGTATAATTTAGCTTCCAAGTGTCTGGAGACTTTCCTTTTACCTTTCTCATTAGAGTCCATTGTGATCAGAGAAACAACCTGTAAAATTTCAGTTAAATTTGTTGAGGTTTCCTTCATGGCCTGAGTCATATTTTGTAGGCAAAATAGTATATTCTCCTGATATTGGGTGTATTTTTAAAATGTCTACCAGATGCTATTGGCTGATGGTGTTACTGAGTTATCTTCCTGTCCTTCTTGACTTTCTGTGTAGTCTATGCCAATTGTGAGAATAATGTTGAAGTCTCTGACTATAATTATGAATGTGTGTTTCTCTTTTCAATTCTATCAGTTTTGCTTTATGTATAGTTTAGCTTTGTTGTTTAGTGCATACTTCTATATTTAGACTGCTTTGTTTTACTAATGAGTTGAAACTTATATAACATATCCCCCAAACCCCATCTCAGGAAATTTTCTTTGTTCTGAAATTCTTCTATAAAGTATCTAATATTAATATAGAACTTTAGCTTTCCTTTGATTAATATTTGTGTGGCATGATTTATCTCTTTCCTTCCTTTTTTTTCAAAATGTCTATATCATTGAATTTGATGTGGTTTTCTTATGGATGGCAACTACTCTAATTCACATTTGTAAATCTGTTCTGCCAATCTCTATGTTTTAATTGTTATACTTAGAATATTTAAATGTTAAGGCTTAAGTCTGCAATCTTATTTGTATTATGTTTATTCTGTTTTTTAATTTTTTAATTTTCATTATTGCAGTACAGTCGTTGTGGGAAATTGGTATGTGTACATAACATATCTCAATTCTTTTTTTCCCCACCTTTCTACTTCTCTTTTCTTAAAACTATTTTTTTCCAGGATCGGATTCATTTATTTTACAAGTCCTTGTAAAGTTAATTGTCATGCATACAGATTAAAAGCCAGACTAACAAGCCAAAAAACATACAAAAGACTTAAGACAATTACACTGAATCCTTCTACACTTTTAGATATATTGTCAATGCTGAATTACAATAACATTTTCTCTCCTTTTTCCTATTGTCTGTGTTTTATTTTGCATTTTATTTATTTATTAGGTGTCTCATATAAGTGAAACCATGCAATACTTAAGCTTTTGTTTCTGGTTTACTTCACTTAACATTATGGTCTCAAGGTTGTTCTCTTTTTAAGTCCCTGTTTTTCTGCCTTTCTGTGGATTACTGAACATTTTGTAGCTTTCCATTTTGTTCTTTCTATAGTGTCTTTGAATGTATTCGCTACAGTGTTTTTAAATTTCTCTATGGTATTTTATGTTTGTTAATGCTTTGGGTATTACTTCTTATATGTTAACTTATCATAGTCTACTAGCATTGTTTTGTACCAGTGAAATGGAGAAACTTTACCTCTTTGTATCACTTTACCCAGGGCTCCCATTTACAGTATAATTGTCCTAAATATTCTTACTCATACATTTAGAACCATATCAGACAATTATTATAATTTATGCTTTTGTCATCAAATATAACTTAGAAACTCAAGAAAAGAAAGGAAACCTGTTATGTTTACCAATATTCTTATTTTGTTCTTTCTTCCTTGTCAATGTTGTAAGGTTGCTTCTTTTACCATCATTTTGACCTTTAGAGAAAATCGTTTGCCTATTCTTTTAAGGAATGCTCGCTATTGACAAAATTCTTCAGTTTACTTTTATCTGACAGTGTGTTGATTTCTTCTTTATTCCTAAAACGTATTTTCAGTAGGTAGAGCAATCCAGGTTGACATAATTTGATAAGCTGTGAGAAGTTATCCCTATACATAATTTTATCATTTTTTTCTATTTTCAAGATTTTTCTCTTTGTCATTTTCAAAAGTTCATTTGTGATCTATCTTGATGTGAATTTCTTTAGATTTGCCCTGTTGGGGTTCACTCAGCTTCTTGAATCTGTAGGTTTAAGTCTCTTGCTGAATTTGAGAAATCTTTTGTTATTTACTACAGACCCCTGAAGTTTTATTCATTTTATCCTGTTTTGATTATTTCCAAGTACTGCATATAATTAAAAAAGGAGCTTTAAAGGTCATTTTGGTCATTCTACTTAACATAGCATAATGTCTCTCCCAGCATTCCATCATTGCATTGTTTTAGTGCTTCTCTCATCTAGAGAAAGAGATCTGGGGCAACTGGTGTTGACCAGATCTTAAACAGTTGTTGGCATAATTGACAAAATCCACAAAAAGAGATAACCTGAGAAGCAGCCAGCCACGCCCCCACAAGCCCACCAACCACTGTCATGGACCAGTAACCAGTGTGGGCTGCAACAAGCAGCCAGCCAAGACCCCACACTAATGCCGCCATTGGGGGAGTCTTGGTGTAGCCATGCATGTCTGGAGAAGCCCGCCCCACACTTCACCGCCTCCCCAGGAACCTAGGTTAGGAGAAAGCAAGGTGCCTGGCTCATTTCCCTCCACTGTGGACTGGCAGCCAACATGGGAAGCACCTGGGACCCCACAACCAGCTTGTACAGAGGAACCCAGGTAAATGTCAAGACAAAGGAGCAAAGGGCAATCTCAGACCTCCAGTCCACACAGAATGAGTCTAGGAGACATAGAAATGGAATAAATTGGAAGTCGCACACCTGAAATTTTGGAAAGGATAGCAACCGAAGTAAAGAAACAACTTCGAGAGGCTGTAAAATAATCAGATCTGAAATAATATCTCAGGTAAAAGAACAGATGACAAACAAAATGAAAGAATTGCTGAGCATATCTAAAGAAGACTTAGATAAAAAAGAGGAGCATAGGAAAATGTTGGAAACCTTGAATGAACAATATCGGAAAGAATTACAGTGCATGAAACAGATTCGAAGAGATATCCAGGAAATTAAAAACTCCACTGAAAGCTGGCAAAACCACTTGAAAGAAACTGAATATAGACTTTCAGAAGAGAGGATTGCAGCTAGCAATTGTGAAAGATCTCTTAAAAATAACAAGGAACCAGGAAATAACAATTCAATGACTGCAAGATAATGCAAAGAAAAATAATTTAGGTTGGTAGGTGTCAGTGAAGAAGCAGAGGTCAACACAAATGACATAGAAAGACTATTTACAAAATAATAGCAGGAAACTTTCCAAGAATGGTAAAAGGACCTGACATACAGATAAACGAGGCATATAGAACTCCAGCTAGCCATATCCAAAATAAATCTATACCTAAACATACAATCAGGATCCCAGAAATTCAGCACAAGGACAAAATATTAAAGGCAATTAGAGAAAAGAAACAGATCACTTATAAAGGAAAACCCATCAGAATTATGACAGACTTCTCAACACAAACCAAGTCAAGGTTAGCTCATAATGAAGTATTTCAAGTCCTGAAAGAAAAATTCCAACCCAGATTGACGAGCCGTGCAAAACTATCTTTCAAAATTAATGGAGAAATAAGATACTTCCATGATAAAGAACAACTGGAGGAATTCATGACCACCAAGTCAACCCTACAAAGAGTGCTGAAGGATATTCTAAAGAGAGGTAAAGATGATCACAGTTCCAGGAACAGTAGCAGAGGGGGATTGCTGAGCAGGGCAGGCAGTTGAACAGAGGATAAGTGTAGGGGGCTAACAGCAG
>RJWT010045916.1:0-11540 GCA_004365215.1 Cuniculus paca | reverse complement strand
ATCCCCTTTCTTCACTTTCACTCTTGTTATTATTCTTAGCCCCTTTTTTGACATACCTTGTTTACATGCATTAAGGGTACTAGGTTCCCACATATGGCACATCTTAATTCTTCTCAATTTTCATTCTCTTCCCCTTTTCCCCTTGGCCTCGGTCTCCTGGACTCCTTTCCATCTGCAAGAGGCCTACCAACTTGTCCCCTTCTGTCCATCCTTTATTATTCTCTTTGTTTGTACTTTGCCTTACTCAAATGAGAGATACCATATGGTATTTATGCTTGTGTCTGATTTATTTTACTCAACATTATATTTTCCAGATGCATCCATTTTCCTACAAATGTCTCAAATTTATCCGTCTGTATAGCTGAGCAGAAGCTTCTGCACAGCAAAAGAATCAATTAGTAGAGAGGAGAGACCATCTACAGAATGGAAAAAAAGTTTTACCAATATTCCTCAGACAGAGGACTGATATCTAGAATATATAAAGAACTCAAAAAAATTAAAGCACCTAAACTAAAAAACCCAGTCAAGAAATGGGCAAGTGAAATGAATGGACACTTCTCAGAAGAAATGACCAACAAATATATGAAAAAATGTTCAACATCTCTCACCATTAGAGAAATACAGATTGAAACAATATGAAGATTCCGTTCTACTCCAGAAAGAATGGCCACCAGCAAGAAGTCAAAGAATAATAAATTCTGGCATGGCTTTGGTGAACAAGGAATCATCCTACGTTGTTGATGGGAATGTAAACTAGTACCACCGTTTTTGGAAATCAAGATGGAAATTTCTCATAGAACTAGAAATTCCATACAACTTAGTTATTCACCTTCTAGGTATCTTCCCCGAAGAGTCAAAGACATACAACACACATCAATGTTTATAGCAACCTAATTCATACTAGCTGAATCTTAGAACCAACCAGTACACCCATCAACAGGTGACTGGAGGAAGAGAGTGTGCCTTCTATGCACGATGAGATTGCAGTATTTGACAGCAGCAGCATCTGAGGTCATGGGGAGAAGAGCGGGTCAGTCAATCATCTGTGTGGACACAACTGTCCTTCCAGGAGAAAAGACTGCAGTAAGATACCCACGTTACATGAATTCCAGGTGGATTAAGGCTACGAGCTTAAAAGAAAAACTATAAAACTACCAGAAAAAGATACTAAATATTTTTGTCTTCATGGAATGACTTTAGAAAAACCTTTCTAGCTCCTAAGACTCAAAACCCATAAGCCATGAAAGAAACAGTTAATGTTTATTAATGAGAGAAAAAAAAAACAGATGTGACAAACTGAGAGAAATATTTGCAACCAATATAAAGCCAAAAGATTAATTTGCATCATTAAGAATAAAAAGCCACACAGAAAAGGTGGGTAAAGGATGTAAGACAATGGTTATTGAGCATATGAAAAAAAAATATCAAACTTACTACTAATCAGGAAAGGGCAACTTCAAACAAGATACATCTTCCATATTAGAAATAGCCAAAATCAAAAATTAAAAAGACTGATGTTAAAGAGAAAAATGAAGCAATAGATTTTAATCCTAGATGAATGACTTTTAACAACCTGTGAAGATTTAAAAGACTATTGATGTCTAGACTCCATCGAGACAAATTCAATGAAAACTTCCATGAGTGGGACTGGGTATCTGGGTCTTTTGTTTGTTTCTAAGGGCTCTGGATGATTTCATTCCATGCCCAAAGTTGAAAACCACTGGTGTATTACCGATGGAATGGTAACTGACATTTGCTTTCTGGAAGGAGCAATCAAAAATTATTTTTATAAAACATTTGTTTATTGGTCTTCATTATTATCCTTTAAATGAGAAAAGATGGCAAGTTTTCTCAAACTTTAGTGTGCACATAGTCTTTCTTTTTCAAAAACACTTTTATTGAGGTTTAATTGATACATAAAATACTGCACATACTTAATACACACCATTCGATGACTTTAGATGTATCCGAACACCATAAAATCACCACGATAAGGGTGATAAACATCTACCACCTACAAAAGTTTCCTTGTGCCTTCTTTTTTGTCATAAGAACATTTACTATGAGCTCAATCCTCTTAAACTTTAAGTGCACAATAAATATTAACTATAAGCACTACATTGAACACTGTTGTACAGATCTCTAGAACATATTCTTCTTATCTTTTTTTAAATTATTTTTTTGTACCAGGAATCGAACTCAAGACCTTGCACTTGCCAGGCAGGCACTAGAACATATTCTTCCTGCACAAATAAAACTATACCTGTCAGACAACTTTCTATTAGAGCTACCAAAAATTTGAATTTTCATTCTATTTGACCCAAGCAACTCCATTTTAAAGAATTCATGCAACAGAAAGCGTGTACATAATCCAAAGAAGATACAAACATATTTGCCATACCGTTGGTGGTAGTCACAAAAATTGATTTGAACAAACTAAAAAATTATCAATAAGTAAGTTGTTAAATAGATTAATGCTATGGACCTATAGTGAAATACTGTGTAGTAATTAGAAGGACTGAGGCATGCATGAAAGATCACCAAGACATAATATTAAATATGAAGAGCAAATGTAGGATGAAAAATAGTATGATTTCATTTATGTATACAAATGATATGTGTTTATTTAGGTAAACAGAAACAGCTGAAAAGAAGCTTTCATTCTTATTCGTTTTTCACGGCTTAACTTTTTGCAGTGAGCACATGCTAGTGCATTACTTGTATAATATTTTAAGGGCTTAAACCAGAGAGAGTATAAAACGCACACGCGTTTCTTCTGTGCCCTCTGTGTCACAGAAATAACCAGCAGGCCACCCTCTGACAGTCACACCCACCCAGGGAGAAGAGTCACAGCCCTTGGCAACAGGACTCTCGAGAGCTAGCGGAGCAGAACGGCACGCAGAGCTTCGTATTTTTCCTACAAGTATGCAGATTCCCATAGTGATTACAATAGATCTATACTCACATCTATATCCAATTATACCAAATCCCTAACGCAGATATTTAGGAGTTCTTCAGCAGGAAAAATTATGCAATGTAATATGAGTATGTACTTTTAAAACAAAAAACAAACCATCCCTGCACAAACTGGGATGTACAAACTGGGAAATAGTGCTGTTTTCCTCCAATCTACTTAGCATTCTGTAATAAACTTTTAGGGAAACGCACAGTGTGGAGAATGAAAAATATGTTGCTGCAAATACATCAGGCAATGAACTTCCCAAAATGATTTATTTAATTTTTAGATCATTACATAAAGCTGCTTAGACATCAAGACGCTTCATAATAAAAAATCTTATAAATAATGACATGCACATGTATAACATGTAATTATGTTCTATTTGGGATAGTTAATAGTATGGGCTCATGAATAAATACACGAAGAATGAATGAATGAGTTAGATGGGTTAAGGCTCCAGAGGCCTCTCTTGAAGCTTTTGGTTTCTGTTTTGCTGGTTTTCTTTGGTGCTGGGGATTGAGCATGGGGTTTTGGTTGTACTATGCCCCAAGCCGTGGTGTAGTTTTTAAGTAGTTACACTGATATGGTCATACAACACTAGCTACTGGTAGTGTCAACCATTATGAGTCAGTAGCACTGGGTTACCAAACTCATCTAATTAGGCCGCTTTTTCTCCACATTGATTTGTTGATGATAGCCAAGACACAAGGACAGTTTAAAGTTGAAAAACTAAAAAGTTATCATTGACTTGTAGAGTACAGATCCTCCACTGGAAATGCAAAACCTCTCCAGCCTCCATGGATCCCAACATCTCCTTTGTAATACAAATGACAGAAGAGGAATCCTTTTGTGAGAAACAGACATAGAAAGAACACATATATCAAGTAAACCAAGTGCAGGATTTAACACACATTCACTTTGTCCACTACCATATTTACAAAAGCATACATAAAAACTCTAAGTAGAAATTATGGTATTTGATGGAAATTTAAATATGACTTCTAACAGATAATTTTTAAAAGGTGCAAAAGTCCTTCTACTCTGGTTACTGCATTTTTTTAAAAAAAAATGTGAACCCATGTCAACGTAGTGACATGGGTATTAACTCAAATGCTTCTCCAGAAAGCGGTGCTAGTTTTCTTTTTTTAAGTACTGGAACTGATCTGAGTACATAAACAATGACCACTGGTTTCCCTCTTTGAAAGATTCTTTTTAATGAGAATAATTTATGTTATCACAGTTCTTCTCAATCTCATTAAGTAAAAACCTAGCAGAAGAGCACATTCTGGCATTGCCTTCCAAAATGAATACTGAGTCCCTTTATAAAGAGGGCTTCCCATTTAGTTTCTTACTTGAACAAAGAAATCCAAATAACAGAGAAGATGGCCAGGTCCAAGAGCAAGGTCTACAGGCCTCCTGAGGCCTGAGTTTCTTGACAGTGGGACAGAATAATCAGGCAGCAGGCAGTAAAGATGAAGTCTGGACATGGTCCCAGCCCACAGCTGCCTTCTGTGTGGCCTACAGGGAAGCATTTCTCAGCTTTTCCACCACTGAAACAGGGATCAAACCTCCTGCCACTCCATACCCAAAACCCAAGTAATGAGAATGGAATTTAATTAGCTATAATTGATTGCAAAGTATGTCCAATTCCTGTGATGAAAATTATTTAACTGTAAAGTACCACTTAGAAGTGCACTTTATACCTTGAAGGGTGGCAGGGGGGCATATAATCAGTTCATGTTTGACTATTGAGAAAGCAACCGCCCTAAAAGCAATCTTTAACAAAGATTTGCAGGGAGGGAGCCCTGGGAGCCTCTCCTGAAGCTTACATTCTAGCGGCATCTCCGAAAAGAACATCTTTCTGCTGTCACTCTGACGTGGAGAACTCACGTCTGGTAAGCTGGGGAAACTGCCCACCGTCTTCATTTTTGATGGCCTGAAATTTTGAACTTGTGGAAACAGAGTGGAAGAATAACTAGCAAGCTCCCCAGTTCATACGAATGGTGAAAACTGACAGCAATGTTTTACAAATTTGGTTATAGAAAATAAACAAACTAGGCTTTCTCTCATGAACCTGTTGTGGGTGGAGGAAGAAGATAAACGTGTGGAAGTGACCACCCTTTCCCTCTGCTGATGCAACCCCCTGGCACTGGCCTGTACCTCTCCACCAAGACATCGCTATATGTCTTTATAAATCAACACTTTCATCATCTCACTCCCATTGGATTATGGGCAAAACCCCAGGTGCAGAAATAGGCAACCTTGTAGGAGGAGGGATGCCTGGGGAAATGGCCTGGGAATCAACTCTGAATTCCTCCATCACTAGGGTAAGTACTGGGGAGTAAGAGAAGGGGGTGAAGCACTTTGGAATAGGGGCAGATGTCTCCAAATTTGCTTACTAATATTCCCCTAGCTGAGCCTAAACCTGAGACCGGAATTGTCTATATAGGTCACCACCAAGTGACAGCCCCAGAAAAAAGACTATGATTCCATACACACACACACACACACACACACACACACACTGATACACACAACCTAAGAAATGAGCAACTACGTTCTTGATATCACTCTGGCCTCCTTGATTTTTTCTTGGATTTGTGGATTTTATAACACTAAATTCCATACACAATCCACCTTCAATCCACATGAAGATGGATTCTCACAGGCTTTCAACCTTGGGCCTAGCAATTTACTCTTAAGTTTAAGGACACTTACACTAACATGTTTGAAGTGCAAAGCTACTTTCAGCGATGACCTTTCTATTTTTTATCTCACTCACCAAAGACTACTTGCTTGTATCAATTTACAATATTATAATACTTGCAACTAATAAATCCACATTCCCAAGCAAATAAAATATCCTATAATTCTCCTCCTATTTCACAAAAGCATTCTCCACATACCTCTTTTAGAAATGAGTGAAACTTCGCTGTAGTTTCAGAGACTCATAGAATTAGTGTGGCCCTAGACATTCACAAACTATCCCCTCACACTGCTGGAAATTATCAAAAGCAAATCTTTACTTTACAAGATTTTTAAAGTAGTCCTGACCAAGGGAAAAATACTATCTATTTAAATCTAGTCCGTGCAGCGATAAAATAGTATCTAAGGAGAAAAAGAAAGGAGGCACAAGAGAACTGGGGAAAGATGTCAACAGCAGAGGTAACAGCTCTGGCTTTGAGGGAGGAAGAGCTGCCCTTACGGGGTTGTGAGAACAAAAGAGACTCATCTCTCCTTCGCACCATTTGGGCAGGGAGTGAAGGCACTGACTTGTGCAAGTCAGTGAGCTACAGGCAAGATGCGGAAACAAATTTAATATCACTAATTAAGGAGCAACTAAGACCACCTGAGCCATCACAAATAGCAGAAGGCAGAATGTATGTGCTTATCGGTAAGACAGCTGAAAACGATGTGATGCTTCATCTAGAATTAGGATACAGACTCACCAGCTGCGGGGCATAAAAGAAATAGGAAAGTTGGTGAGTAAAAATGCAACATATTCATTAATTTAAAAATCACATTGTTAGCGTGGTGCTCTTAAGAAACTGTGCTTGAAGATTGGAGATTCTATTTTGACTTTTGTTTTACTTGAGAAAATAAAGTGGGGCTCATCTGCATCATTGGGGGCATGCTTAGAGTATACAGATCACAAGACTTTGTGGCTGCAAATTGTAAAACTTTAAGTAACTTTAAAAGACAATAGTGACTGGTCCAGGAACTCCACTGATGAGACCGTTTCTAAGTAACTTAAGTGACTTTGGGTCTACACGTGCATGTGAAAGATGTGCAAGTGTGGGGAATCCACTGGCTGAAGGTGGATAGGTAAGTATGCATGTGTGCATGTGGGTGTGTGATTTTGTTTTTTAAGTGATTGAGTTTATTATTTACTGTTACTTGAAAATATTGTGTGAATTTATATCTGATGATGATTTTCTCTTTGACAAATAAATGAGGAGTTATAAATAGTAGGGGCCTCACGTTCTGGTGTTGATCTTACTGTGTGCTGAAAATGACACTAAACAACGTGCAACATACATTCTCGCATTGCTCTCAAAGCCTCTTCAAAAAAAATTGTGTTGGTTAAACCCAGATGAAAAGAACATATACATATATAAAACGTTTGCAAGTTGAAGTGAACATATGTCAAAGCCAAATAATTAAATACAAACTTGCTTTACTTATGTGCCAAGATCTGAGCTCATAGCCCCTGAATAAATAATATGCTATACAGTTCATTGACCTGTTTGGGTATTAATGAGCTCATCAAATTTTTTCACCACTCACAGACATTGCTCCTCTTGGAAAGTGGTAAGTAGAAAGTCAGGTCAATATTAACATTTCTCCGCTAGTTTAAATCTACACCAAAGTCATAATTTTATAAATTAAAATGTCAAGTATAATTATTCTGAGATTACCTAGAGACATTCAATTTTTGCATTTTAGAGACTTTTAATATCCTTTTTGTGTCTCCATAGAAAACATTTATCTGTGTCAAAAGCCTTGAAATCATTTGTAGATATACTTTTTTTTTTATTGGCTATGTTAGGAATATTTACCTGTGGGAACTATAAGAATTCCAAGCAATTTACTGTCTGGCCAAAAGTATCACATTTGCACATGATTTATTGATGAATAACTTGTGCAAGCTTAAGTAGCACTTCATCAATAAATGTTTTCCTTAGCTGTTAAGGGACAGAAATAGTGCATCCTTTTTTGGCCCAATGCTATATGGACTTAACCTGAATACTTGTATAACCCAACATAGTTACTCAACAGCTATTATGAGGAACTCTTTGCCATGGTCACCGGGAAAGCATTACCAAAGATGTAGTTTGCACTCACTTAGTGCCTGCCCCATTCGATCTTAATGGAGAAAGTTCTTTCCCCTCTTAGCACTGGGATCAGTTTTACTCATTGGCAACTGGCTTATTTTTGTTTAAGGATGCTTAAGTCTGTTCCTCACTACATTAACTAGCTGTATTTTTCTTTTTATTGGTTGCTAGAAATCTCAAAGCAAAATTAGAGGGCCACTTAGGCAAGCCTACCGGTAAGATTCCACAGCAAACATTTTCTGTAATAATGATCATAAGCAACAGAATTAATTATTTTTGTTAATTTTTACTGAGGACTTTTTGCTAAGCACTTTATGTGTGTTATGTCATTTAGTATTCATCATAATCCTAACAAATGAGAACTTTTATATTTACATATTCACCCATGAGGAAATTGAAGGCAGAGAGGTTAGTCAACCTACCCAAGGCCACCAAGTTAGTAAATGGCTGAGTTCTAACTCAAACGACATTTCTCCAACATCAAAGATCATGCTTCTAGCAACTTCATTATTCTATCTCCTGCTTCTGCCCTTTTGACCCTGTTTCACTTTGTTAATGAAATAAAGACAATGGACCAGGGCTGTCTGGAAAAGCACCATGGCTCTTCCAAATCTACCAGAAAGCCATGTCTGAGTCTAAAGGGCCCTGTCCAGCTCAAGGTACCTACTGCAGGGGAGTGGGCAAGAAGAGGCCACCACAGACAGCTCTGGGGCTCAGGCAAGCAGCAGGTGACTGCTGAGAGGGTGGCATGAATCACCGGGCTCAACCATGTGGTCTGTGACAAAGACACCTGCCAAGGGGCTGGGCAGGACTGAGCTGCTGAATCCACCTGGGCTCTGGGCTAGGTCTCCAAATTCCCAACAGTTATAAAAATTTGGAATTCCTAGAAAGTTTCATGAGTTCCCCAAATCATAAGTTGTTCTGTATTTTTTCTAATATTTTCCATACATGATTTTAAGTAATAACAAGTGACCGCAGTGAATCATTTCCATAGTAATAAATCACGGATCATTTTTAGTGGCAGAATTATGCTAAAAGTTTTAGAGGTTTTCTTTTAAGAAAAACTATTATATATAGTATGAGTTTAATATTATTATGAAGTACATGTGTGTTAGTCAGCTTTTGGTGACTATAATAAATACCTAACATAATCAACTTATAAAGTGAAAGGTTCATTTTTTTGGCTCATGGTTTAGAAGTTTCAGTCCGTGCTTGGTTGGTCCTGTGGTGAGGCAGCAACACACGGCAGGTGCACATGGTGGAGCACAACTGCTTATTTCACAGTCAAGAGGCAAAAGAAAGAGGAAGAGACTGGAGTCCACAGGCCCCTTCAGGCACACAGCCACCCCAGTGACCTGAAGACTTCTGTTTAGGCCTCATCTCTTAAACATCTCACCATCTTCCAATAGCTTAAAGCTGGGACCAAGACATTAGCACATGCATTTTGGAGGAATTTGTATCCAATCTAGAAATATGGGACACAATTATATATTGCAATAATAATTACATATTAAAAAACATTTCCACCATTCTAGATTCCTTGGTAATAGAAAACACCAAATGAGGGGAGCATTAACACCAAATGACTGCAGAGCCAAAACGATATCAAAAGTTAAAAGAGCCCATAAAATTACTTAAGATTTATGAAACACAATTCTTAAAATTAAATTTTAAAACACACAAAACATTAACTATCCTATTAAAAAGACTTCACCTTTGGTTTATAACAAATAATCCAAATTAAAAAAACAAACATTTCTTTCACTTTGTATTGAGGGTCAGGTCATTAAGAGGTTTCCAAAAGGGTCACTAAGTTGAGCATTATTGCTTCATGTATATGCATATCTTTTTAAAATATAAAAATATTTCAATGTCATTTATTTTATTTTTTATTAAAAATAGTAATTCTGTATATTATATTCATACAGCATGTGTGGTATTTTTATATATTCACATTGTGGAATGATTAAATCAAACTAATTAACAAATCAAAAATCTCACATACTTGTCATTTTTGCTGGCAAAAGATTCAAAATCTACTCTTTTAGCAATTTTGAAATATACAATGTATATTGTATATTATAGAGTCACCTTTCTGTCCACTATGTCACTAAAGCTTAATTCCTTCTGTCTTACTGAAATTTTATCTAACTGAAATAAAAGAATCCTTTGATCAAACCCTTTCCTTTCCCCGTCCACCTCCTGACTTAGCCTCTGTAACTACCATTCTACACCCTATTTCTATGAGTTCAATTTCATTTAACATAATATCCTTCTGGTCCATTCACATTGAAATTCACAAATGACAGAATTTCCTTCTTTTGGAGACAATAATATCCCAATGCCTGTATATACCACATTTTCCTTATCCATTCGTTCATCCACTGATGAACACCTAGGTCGCTTCCATAACTTAGTTAATGTGAACAGTGCACACCGGAGTGCAGATAGGTCAACATACGACGTCATGCCTGTGGGTATACACCCAGTAGTGGGATTTCTAGGCCATGTGATAAATCTATTTTTAAGTTTATGAAGAACTTCCATATCATTTTCATACTAGCTGTGTTGCCTTACATGTCCACCAAAGGCACACAGTGATTCCCTTTTCTCCACACTCTCACCAGCGCCTGTTATCCTTCAAGGTTTTGACCACACCCATTATTAACAAGTGTGAGGCAATATCTCAGTGTGGTGTAGGTCATACTTCGCTGATGGTTGGTGAAAATGAGCCTTCTTTTCCTACATTCATTAACTACCTGTATGTCTTCTTTTGAGAAACGTCTTTATAGGTCCTCTGCCCATTTTTAAAGGGGACTCTTTGTTTCCTTGCTGTTGAGTTGGGTTCCTTATATATTTTGGACAGCAGCCTCTCCTCCGATCTAGAATTTGCAAATGTTTTCCTGATCTGTGGGCTATCTCCCCATTCTTGTCTCCCTGGCTGTTCAGAAGCTTTTCAACCTGACTCAGTCTCAAGCTTTCTTGGCCTTCCTGTCATATGCAAGAAATCTTTGCCTGAACCTTTGTCCTGGCTTATCTTTTCTTCTAGTAGTTTTACTATTTCAGGTGCTATGTTTAAGACTTTAATCCATTTCAGTTGATTTTTGTGTATAAGAGACATATTTCCTTTTCTGCATGTGGATATCCAGTTTTGACAACACCAGTTATTAAAGACATTGCCCTTTCTTCATCATGCGTCTTTAGCAACCCTGTCAAACATCAACTGTTCAACAATCACATAGAATAATTTCTGGACTCTCCACCCTATTTCATTGGTCACTCTATCCATTTTATGCTTGTTTACTACAGATTCATAATAGATTCTGAAGTCACATGTAAACATGAAAATATTTTATCTGCTTACATTGATTTTGGTTTGGCCACTGAAATCAATTTAAGATAATCAGATTTTGAATGAGTTTTGCTAATTTGGATTTTAGATTAGTGACTCATTCACAATGAAATAACTACAACACACATTCACATCTCTACATTTCTTTTGCTAAATTTCTCACGAAGAATGAATGGTAATAGAGAACATATATAATAAGCTAATACCCAAACACTGAAAAGCGATTGCAAACATTATTGGTTATATCCAGATAATGTGACATTTAGATCTCCTAGCAAGACTGGTAAGGCTAATTGAATCACCAGTTGAAATCAGAAACCACAGCTCCAAATTTCAAATGGAAGAACTTACTTTGCTTCCAAAATGTATCATTTCTTGCAACACCACTAATAGG
>RJWT010045915.1:0-11533 GCA_004365215.1 Cuniculus paca | reverse complement strand
ACAAAAAAAAAAAAAGAAATTAGCAAGCGTGAGAAAGTAGAAAAGGACCATTTGTCACCAATTTAAAAATAACTGCTTTCATTTAGCAATAACTGATTCTTTTAAGAATCATCAATAACTGCTGAAATGACTGGAGGAAAAATAGAATATTTACTAGGCTTTCAATGTCTCTTCATAAAGCATTTTTAGCCACCTGCTAGTCACCTGTCTTAGCTACTTTCTCCTGGCTGGGACAAAATATCCAACATCATGCACAAGTTAAAGCATGAAAGGTTTATTTTAACTCAAGTTTGTAGAGGTTTTAGTCCATAGTTGGTGGTCTCCAAGGCAGGGTAGCATGGCTAAGGGGCATCACAGATGAGAAACAGCTCATGGCATGGCAGCAGGAAGCAGTGAGCATCAAAGGAGGAGGAAGGCAATACAGACAGATGAGAGAGGGAGAGACAGAGAGAGACAGAGAGACAGAGAGACAGAGAGAGAGATGCCCTTCTGGGCCATGCTCACAGTGACCCAACTCTTCCCACCAGACTTCACCTCCCAACATCACAACCACCTGAAATCCACCAGTGGACTAACCCATTATCACACACCCATCATCCAGTATCACACACCCATCTAGTCACCTCCCCAAAGTCCCACCTATGAGTACATGAGGTTCTGTGGGACATCTGGACATAAGTTATAACATTACTATTTGCTACTCACATGTCTAGTGTGGAAGCCCAGAAGACACAATTTTATGGAAGTGATAAAAATTAGCATCACCACTAATGACACGAAACAATACCATGTCACTACGCACTTCTAAAAGAAGGTACTGAAATATCAGGGGAACTTATGTGACATTTATTCTTTCCCATCAAGACAAAAAAAACAAAACCTGCATTCAGCCACGAGGAAACATCAGCTAACACCAAATCAAGGCCCAAAGTTACTGATTTGGACTTGATCAAAAACAAACAAACAGGTCCAGGAAAAGACATGACAACTCAATATAATCCAAGCTCCTAGACTGAATTATGGACCAAAAAGACACATTATTCAGACAATCTGCAAAATTTTCATGGGACCTGTACATGAAATAACAGAATTATATCTGTGTTATCCTGATTTTGATATCCTGATAGCTGCTCTGTGATTATACAAGAGAGAATTCTGTATTCTTTAGGAAACACATAGTACCAAAGTTTTAAAGGGAAATGAGGCATTGCGGGGTATAAACAACTTTCAAACAGTTCTTACAATTAAATGATAATGATATATGGAGAGAATATAAATTATACATATGCATGAAGCAAGTGGTTAACTATTACTTTTTGTAGAATCTAAAGTATATGAGTACAAGGGAATTTTGAAGGTGTATGGGAATTTTTGTTTACATCTTAAAAGTTTCCTATATGTTTGTGATTATTTCTGTCCAAGTATTTTTTGAAAGAAAATATTTGAGGATTTTAATACAGCAGGATCTGTACCCAGTGTTCACTGAGTACCTGTTGTATGTAGTCTCTGATACACAGTGGAAAAACACAAGGAAAGCAGGCCCGACAATGATGTTCAGTGTTCTAGAGGAAAAGGGACACTGGTAATTCACTGTGAACAACCACAGAGTAGGCCAGCACTTAGAGGTAGAAACCTCCTCAGCACAGACCAGCCATAAAAGCGGTCTAGAAAGAAAGCAGCACATGGGGAAAAGGTTAAAAGTTATAAAACCCAGAAGAACTGGGAAAGAAGAAGCAGGGTTTCACGGAAGAAAGGGTGGATAATAAGCCACTCCTAAGAAGAACTTTCAGGAGAAGATAATTTTCCTTTTTCATACATCATATGGTTCTCAGAAGGTTACACTAATTTGGTGCAATGAAAGAAACAACTGTGCAGCACTGATCCTGACCATCATACATATTATTCCTTGACATAAGTGACTGCTGATACAAATATGAAAGGATGCTCCTCAACATTCACAATATATTACTTTTAAAAACAACAGGCTTGTAGTGCAACTCAATGGTGGAGCACCTGCCTGACACAGCCAAATTCCTGGGTTTCATCCTAGCACCAATCCCCCACCCCACAGCAACAACAATAACAACAACAAAATAAAAAACCCAACTCCAAATTTTAACTGCTTTAAAACCATAATAAACACCATTTCCCATCTGGATACCCATCAGAAAACTTACAAAGCTCATGAGTTGCCATGAGGCAAATGAGAGAAAGGATTATGAGTCTTAGTATCTGTCTATCTATAAATCAATAGATTGCCAGGTCCAATTCAAGTCACAGTCTTGATTACTTCTGAAATATTAGAAATACGAGGTAACAGGGCTTACTTAGTCTTCTATCCCAGGATAGCTATACAATGATCATTATGTCAAATCATGTTTTGTTTTACTGAGTAATGACAGGGTAAGCCAAGAACCCACAGCGCCATTTTTACAAAATCACTTTCAACATTGAGACCGTACTGGCCTTGTATCTCCTATTTTTGCTAAAATGATTAGCAATAGAACTCAGGCTATGTTTAAGGCTGAAAAGCAGACTAAAATGAAATCTACTTACTGCCTTTTGCAAACTTGCCCCATCTGTATGATGTGAAGTTTACTCACAGAATTGAGCCATGATCTGCTTCAATATTTACTGCTATGACAGTAAAAATTTGCTAAGTATTAACTTTTTATTTCTTGACTCCAACACATTTTTTCCCCAAAAGGGATCTTATTTCGATCTTTGGTTATTCCCAATACATAAAACCAGAGGCTAGATATATAGTATTTTATGGGTTTAAATACATAATTGAGCACTAGAAGGTAGGAAAAGGGGAAAAATCAACTTCTTTCCCTTCTCATGTCCCCTTTTCTTTAGTACGAAGTTCAAGTACAAATACACAAACATGAAGGTTCACAAATATCTGATTTGAGTGAAGTCAAATGATATTAATTTATCATGCCAATCACACTCCAGGAACAACATAATCTTGCCCTCAAATAATATAATACTGCTTCGAATAGTTCAAATTTTTCTTAATATTTGGCAATTATTCCTCCAGCTTGGCTACTAGCCTAAAACATCCTTACAATCACAAAATTTGCCCCAGGGTTAAAAGCCAGCCACCCACGTTTGAGACATTTATGTCTGAACCTGCAATCTGCTGGCCACCCACACTAGCTCATTAAAGTGCTGGAACTGAATTTGCTTTGCCAGCTTAATTATCAAAGCCAAGAAATCCATTTCCCAAAGCACTGAATTAGGGATAGAGCTCCTCTCAACAGAAATAGGAAGACCTATGTTTTACCGCCTTGTCCGTATTCCTTGAGGCACTTGTCTCTTCCCAGTGACAAGTGAGATTACAACTCTTTTTCTGTTCACACTGACTGCCTAACCCAATACAGGCCAGAGGTCACCCTGACCCCAAGTCACACCTTGGTTAATGAAAGAAATCATTTATTTTAGGACCCTGAGATATCTTTTCTGCTTCAAGTTCTGAGCCTCAGTAGTCTTCCATTTTGAATTTGTTCCATCCTGCATCCTTTTAATTTTTGTAGTTACTGGAAACATACTTCTGACTTGACTAGCTAAATAAAAAGTCTTCTGATGAAAGTCATATTTCTTCTCAGGAAAATAAATGTAACATGTCAGGTAAATGTTTATCATTTAACAGGTGATGGCGAACTTTCTGTAAAGGGTCAGATAGTAAATAGCTCAGTTTGGCGAGCCATATGGTTTCTGGTCCAACCGCTCAATTCCAATTGGAATGTGACAGCAGCCATAGACTATACTTAATCCAAGGACATGGCTATGTTCCAATAAAACTTTATTCACAAAAACAGGAGGAAAGTGAGATTGGCCTGCAAGCTGTAGTTTTCTGAGACCAGCTTCCATACTTCTTGGTTCTGCTGTCTAACGAAAGTTAGCCTTTATTTAACAAAAAACAAAACAAAACAAAACAAAACAAAAAAACCTTTGGAGCAGGGATTCTTAAAGGGTAGTCTAAACCCTACTCTTTGTATCAAAGTCTTCTTGCATGTTTGAAGATTATTCTTATTTTTGGGCTCCAATCCCAATACTCTACATTAGTATCCCCAGGAGTAAGGTTCACAAATGTGTCTGCTTACAGGTTTCCTGGTTAACTCTTAACAACACCACAGTTAAGATCTTAAGGGCTATGCCTTCAAGGCAAGACAGGAAATAAAATTTTGCATCTGGTGAAGGTGATGGTTTGGTAAAAACTTTATTATCAAAACTTAAACCCAAAGGAAAGATTCTCTATCATCCCGAGGAGTATTTATTACTCTATATACGAGAATAATATTTAGCTATGTGTTTAAATTTTTAAAAAATTAAGAAAAATATTCCATGTCCTATTCTGTTTCTCCCACACAACAGCATTCAGACTCACCTTTGGTTTCTTATATGTAAATAGCTAGATGTAAACCCTCATTACTTAATACTGTACAATCCATTCTTCACATCCATGTAAGCACTTGATAGCAACACTCTTTTGTTTGGCTCTGTTTGGTTCTGTCTCTCAGAAAACTTTTAATTAGAATCAGCTATATAACATACACAGGCAGCTGCATGGAATTCCATGAGATTCCTTAACACATCAGGCTTTGTAGAAATGCCCCACCCAGGGGTCACAAAGGACATGTCTTTTCTTTCAGTAACATACACTCAAGTTGGAATTTAATTATGCTTCTTCCTGCAGGCTGAGAATCATCCCTCAAGTAGGTGCCAGAACACCCCTCTTTGCACAATCCACTTGTCTGCCTGGGTGTCTTGGCACATTTCCCCAAAAGGTCATGTTGATATCTGCTGTCATTCATCCCTCCTCCCACCCCCACGTGGCCTACATGTCTGCAACTCACTGGGACCCCTTAAGGGACCATGGGGGCACTAGGTGACTATGGACAACTCATTGGTTTATTATTCTTGTCATTTCCCATTTTAACTTAAGTGTGCAAAGCCAAGGGAAAACAACATGGTATGTAATTTCAAACACCCAATTCACACCCTAGCTAGCCCACATCAAAGCACTGAAAAATCCAGAAGGATGGATACAGAATGATGGTACCCTGGAGGTCATGGCAACCCCCAACCACGAAGAGTCGGTGATTTAAGAGAAAGCCATCAGGACTGCAGCTCTAAACAGCACAACGTCCCAGAGAGGAGGACAGAGAGGAAGATGGGGAGTTCAGTACAATGGAAAGAAAAATGCATCCAGGACTCAGTCTGCCTTTTCCATAAAGTCTATGAGTATCCAATTAGCAATGCAGTTCTCTCATTCTATAATTTCGGTTCACAAAGCTGATTATTTAAATCCAAAGATAAGAATTTACAAGGAATCAGCAAATTGTCCAGAATCATTGATAAAAATAATATATCCAAAACCGAACTCCTTTTCTGCCAACCAAGACAATTTTTCATTCTGAATTCCTTTTTCTTTTATTTTGTTGTGTTCTGGCTTTTCTTTGTGGACAAGATCATTTTCATACTGAGTGACACTGAATTTGAAGTATGTAATACTGTGTATATATCAAAATTTAAATGATGGGTTATTTGCCACATGGTATTTTTTTTCAGTTAATGAGTATTCACTGAGCCTCTACCATGTGCTCGCTCTATGTAGAATGGCAACATAATGGCTTTTTTTTTTGGTACTGGAACTCGAACTCAGGACCTTGTCAGGCAGGTGCTGTGCCACTGAGCTATACTCCCGGCCCATAATGGTTTTTTAAAAAAGCAGTTTGGGTGTTTTCCCTCTTAAGGTTCAATAGTCACCTTCCCCTGAGGTCTTACTTCCCCCAAGCCTTGTTTCAACATTGTTTTCTTTATATATTGCTAGATATACATATAAATATAGGTGTAATTTCATTCTATTTAGTTCAATATTTAAAAGGCACAAAAGCTACATGATGGAAAAAAGTATCATTCCACTTCTGTTCTTCAGTCAACCATTTTTCTCCCTAGATGTAATCGATAGTACCGCATTCTTGTTTAGGTTTCCAGACAAATGTACTAGTTGAGCAAACATGTATTCCTTCTTTAAATACAGTTAATACATTATATAATAACACACACATAATATGTGCTGTTCTGCACTTTGCTTTTCACATGACAAATCTCATAGTTCATTCCTTATCCACACACCTTGTTTGTAGCTGCATAGTATTCCACTGTGTCGATAATGTCATCATTTATTGAACAAAGTTTCCGATGGACAGTTATGCTATTTTCAATCTTTTACTATTACAAACTGTGAACATACATTCATCACTCACACACACACTGTTATATATAAAGCCATGTTATTAACACTAAATGAGTAACTCAGTTTAGTGTTTGCTTTTGCACATGCAGGGAGTACCCAACCCCTAAGCAGAAGACACGCAGGCTGCCCCTGCCCCTCCACAACTAGTGAAGCTCCCACCAACCCTGAGAGCTACGTCACAGAGAACGCAGAGTCACTCAGAGCCCATTGCGCTTTGAGCCCTGGAAGGCTTCCTGGTGAAAAAGAGAAAAGGAAGACTCCACTGGCGAATCTGGAAATCTGTAAATAATCATCTTGATTTTTCCTGAGATCGACTGCAGTACACTGCAGCATTCCTAGAGCAGCCAGAGGCTGACCGGACGGTCTGCGGGGTTAAGAGCACACAGAGCTGTAACCCTGGTGTCACGCATGGAGTTCAGGTAAGATTTTCTTGCTCACAAGTGCGCTTGGTATGATTTGTTTTTTCAGAATGTTATTAAATGATCTAGCCTCCCATGCGGCTGCACACTCTGCCTGCCCACATGCCCCTACAAGAAGGCCTAAGTGGAGGGCTGACTTGTAAATCAAACACCTTCTCCAGGTACTCTGAACAGCTCCTCTCAGTCCCCCAAAGCAGAGGGCGCTGAGAGAGGACCACCCAGGCACAGTGGGGTTTATTTGTAAAGCGTAATCCTTGTGGCCGACTGTAAAGGCCAGCCTTTCCCCATGCACTCCTGGCACGGGTAGCTCCACATGCCCTCGGGGGCTGGGGCTTCATCATAAATGCAAACCCTGTTATTACAAAGACCAGGGTCCTTCCTTATTGCCCCATCATTTAACTGGATGATGGCAATTTACTGAGCTCCCACAACATGGAAGGTGTTAAAAACATTTATTAAATTTGAAAATGATGGAAAGTGCATCATGTAAATGGATCCAGATTTCTGAACAGGCTGAAAAACATTTTTACAGACATGAAAATGAATCAGTTACCTCACATAAATGACAAAGGGGGTGTGCATTCATAAGACATATGAGTATTCATTTATGACATTAAATTAGTTCACAGATTGTAATAAAGTCTTTAAACATTGTCTGACATAGAATGACTCTTTCAGTGCCCTGGCCCACAGCATGCTTCCTCTACACTGCCTCAGAAATGGGAAAGATAGCACTGCAGTAACTCAGCACATGTGATGCAGGACATACTGTTTGTAACGGGCAAGATACTCGACACCTAAAATTTCCTCCATCAAAAGGACTATTTATGATAGTGGTTTGTATTAGGTTAGGGGCAGTGTGGCCTAATTTAAGGAAGCCAAATACTAAATTTAATTTAAAAAAAAAAAGGTTATGGCAGATGATGAGCTTTCTCAGTTTCCTCTCTCTTCTTTCTCCTTCACCCAAACCACAGCCCATGAAGGGCACTATCTGAAAACTCACCGGAACCTCCATGAGTTACGACATGTTTTCAGTATTAATACATGTATAATATATTAGTGTAATATACAGATCAAAAACGAGAATAATAAATCAAATGTAGCTATTTCATAATATGCATATGTATAAGAATATTATATTTACATATATATGAATTCCTTAAAATGAAAACATTAAATTTTAATCTCTATGATGTAGTAATTCTGCAATAGAGGGATATGCCAGAAGTCAATGTCTTCTCATTACCAACTACAGAGACATTTGTGGAAAGATTTTTATAGCAATGGCTAATATTCAGGCTCCAAGATGACCCAGTCAGCAATCCCTGACTCTTGGCATTTAACTCATGTGCGGTTACCTTCCAAAGGGCAGAGAGGTTGGTCTGTGTGGACGGTAGATATGGCAGACAAGGGGGGTATCATTTCCAAGGTCAGGTCATGAGAAACCTGGCTTCCACCTCTCTCTCAGTCTCTCTCTTTCTCTCCCCCACCTCCTTTTCTCCCCTTCCTCTCCCTTCCTTCCCCTCCCCTCCCCTCTCTTTCCCCGTCTCTCTCCCCTGGCAAAACCCATATGACCATATACTAAACCTCCAGCCTGATGCCCCATGAGAAAAGTGGGAAGCAGATCCATTTGCCAAGTCACACTTGAATTCTTCACTTCCAGAAACTGCATGAGGAAACCAGTATTTATTCCTTTTGCATGCTAAGTTTGGGGCAATTTGTTACAAAGCAACAGATAACCAAAATATGGTACTATCAAGATAGCATAACTGTAATAACTGAAATACCCACCTGAAAAACTGCTAATTATGATTTATTATCCCAATGAACTCCTAGACAATTATATTAAAAATTACAGGCATTTTTATATTTTCCCTAGAAATGTATATAAAAGATGACTTAAAAAAACTAAAGCATAAATATATACACAAGTTAAAGAAGTATGCAGAAAGCACACATGTACACATTTTCTCAAGTATCACTGAGACTGGCAGGAACTAAACCGCTACGCTTAACCATTTTTTGAATTAGTTAAAATATATAACTCACAAAAATCAGGGAAAAAATCTGCATATGTAAATTATAAATGCACTGCTTAATGTGAAGAGTGCTGAAGATACAAAGTTAACAGCACTGTGACTTCACATCTTATGCTAAGAGGGAACTTACAGTTCTACTTATTAAGTGAACTGATTTCTCTTTGAATAACTGATAGGCAGAGATCTGAGAACATATCTGCAAGTTCTGCCCCATTCAGACTCCAAGAGGCAGGGTGAATTTCACCTTCCCTTGAATGGTGGCTGCATGAACAGCCTGTTATCACCTGGCAGTGAAGAAATGCAGCTTCCCAGGTAGAGTTATCTGATCTACACCCAGCCCAACCAAGTACAGGTCGCAACATGTAACTGAGCCTCCACCAAGACCAGAACATCCCAGCTGACCTGAAGATCATAAGCAATAATACACGCATCTTCTGTATGTCAGTGGACTTTCGTGTTGTAATACAGCATTACTTTGGCAACAGAGGACTAATGCAAAAATCATGAAAACAACGTCTGTAATAAACTGGTGTGCCTTTTATACCACTTGAAAATAGCAGCTCAATAACATTACATATGTCAAAATTTATTTCATAACTCCATACACAGTTCATCAGTATACAACACTCTCAACTTCATTTAAGAGTTATAACTTAGCTGATGATCTGCAACTCAGAATAATACATGTGAGAAGACACTAGTTGAAAACAAGTAATTTAACCCCAGAATTAGGCTCATTGGCAATGTGTGATGTGAGAAGTAATAATTTAGTAGATTTGGTTTATTTTTTAAGTTGCTTTTCCTCTCTGGTGGCACTTCCTATGTGGTACCATGCAAAGAAGATAGAGTTGAACTCACCTTCAAAAGGTCAAGGTTAGAACCACCCTAGTACTTATTTTGATCCCACACTACTTACCAGAAGGGCAGTAAGGGCAGACATAACCAAATAGCAGGGTTGATATTGCCCACACAATTTTCCTAATAATAGATATGTAGTAATTATGTACAAGGCAACTATGTACCAAATTATTGTGGTGATCTATTCAAGTAATAGAAACGGAAATCTCTACATATAATACTTACTACTCATACACAAAGACAAACTTAAATACTATTTACATCAATTCAGATAATGCCCTACTCTAGGCCAATAGCAAACCATAAAATGAAGTGTCAAAAGGACATTTTTTGGAACCAAACTTACGGCCTTTATTCTAATCTTCATCTATGGCTGCTTACCAAATTTCCAAAGGCAACTATAATTCCCAGAAGGCCAAAAATACATTGCAACTCAGTCCGCCCTCTTTCTAACCTTTTAACCCCAAGACGGTCAGCTATAATGCTCAATATGATGGTCAGAATTCAAGGGTTTTAATGACTGGGTAGCTTCTGGCTACTGAGTTTTCTAGCTACCCATTTAACTCAATTGCACACCAAACTGACTCTGGTGAAACATTCAAAAATGTGAGAAAAACAGATAAGATAGCTCTGCTCCTACCTGTCATCCAGTAGAGAACCACTTTTCTCAATCCAATTAACATCAACTTTTCTGTACATGATGCACTGCAGCCACCAATTTATACACAGTAGCAGAGGTGGAGTAAGAATGGACATGTAGACACAATGAGTTGGACCAAAAAGGATTTAACTTTAAGGTCAAGTCAGTTGTTACAAGGATGCCACAGGGCAGTACATGGGAATGTGAGACTGCAGTGTGGGTTTGGACAATGTGGCAGCCACAGCATCCGCCAGCCCTGCGAGTCACTGAGGAGCACTTCCACGAATGCTGAAGGTGTCTGGAAGGCAGACAGAAACATGCACCAGGCTGCAGTGATCCAGAAGACCTGCCGGAAACAGTGACACCCCAGAAGCAATCAGCATACGTAGCTCCCAGTTTATGCTTTTCAAACACCATCTCCTGGGTCCACTTCTATTTATGATAAAGCTGCTAGAGAAGGGAACTCTCACCCTCACATAGGAAAAAGGCACAAAATCACGCTCTTTTTAGCCCACTGTAATGCTGAAGGCAAGGGGTAACAAAGGGGAACCACATTCCAAAGGTTGACAAGACCCTCTGAGGGGAGGAGATAGATACTGTACATCCATGATTTCACCTTAGTGCAAGGGAGAAAGGAGTCCACCAGAAAAGCAGAACAGAAGAAAACACCCTTGATTTTAACAAGCTCTGAGGTCCCTAGACAGAGACATGTCTGCCCCAGTTGCCTCTGCTGAAGGCTCCTGAGAAACTGAAGACGGAGCCAAGGCCAGAACAAGTTGCTTCAGGATATGGCCACGGTTGAAGGTTTGCAGACAGTAGGGGTCTCTAGGCAATCCTCTGCATTTTGGGCTGGGCACAAGTACTGTGCTGACCAGTGTCTCTGTCAGCGCTGGCTGCTCAACAAAAATCTGATAGACTGAGTAGCCTGGAGAACACTCACTTACTGCTCACAATTCTGGACACTGGCGCTGGCAGACTCAGTTGTTGGTGGAGACCCACTCCCTAGCTTCCCCGTGTCCTCACACGACGCAGAAAACAAGCTCAATCTCTTCTCATAAAGGCATTAATTTCATCATGGGGTTCCACCTTCATGACTATCTAAATCCACCTCCCAAAGGTCCCATCTCCTACGATCCTCTCACTGGGGACTGGGGCTTCAACATATGATTGTGGGAGAGAAGGGCACAAATGTTCAACCCACACAGATGGCCCAGCCCTTCTCAATATCAAGTAAAAGCCATCTGCTGCAGGAGAAACCTGCCCTGATTCCACACTATGCCTGCTCCCACACTGGAGAAATGCAGTTTGGTAC
>RJWT010045914.1:0-11483 GCA_004365215.1 Cuniculus paca | reverse complement strand
TCTCTTCCTGTGACCCTATTGGTTTCAGCTCACGCAACTTGTTTCTTGGGCTAGCTTTACTCATGGCAGCTGACTTTCTTTGACAGATGTTTCACTTTTCTGAACATCTCCAAATTCCTGGAGTCTCCACTGCACTTTCAGCTTCACTCTCTCAGCTTTACACACTGTCCACTCAGGGGCGCACTGCCTGGCTTTCCATCCCTTCTGAAATCTGGGTGAAAACCTCTGTGTCCCCACAGCTCTTCCATTCTGACTGCCTATACAGTTAGCACCATGTGGATGATGTCAAAATCTGGTGCCAGTGGGAACTAGCCAGGCCTTCGACCATGGCTGCAGCGGCCTCTGGGGGTCTACATGACTGAAGTTTAGAAAAGACTTCCTTAAATTAGTTGGGCTCCCTTGGGCTCTCTTCTCAAAGCAAAGTCTGTCAAAGTTGTTCAGTCTTTTATAAGCTGTGAAGGGGAAGGTCTGACCAATTCAGAGATGCCTTCAGGCCATCTTATTGCCTTGATGCAATGAGTTAGCTATTTAAAATTACGAATCTTTTATTTACCAAGGTGTCAATGGCCCCAACTTTGCAGTTTTGGTGAAACTGCAATTTTTAAAAATAATTTAGCTCGTGATAGTCACAATAGATTTGGCTAAAAGCAGTCAGCAGTACTCCTTCCACAGCCTAAATATAGGGCTGCCTTGAAATTTTCTCTGCCATATAGATGAGTCCATATTCACTAAAGTGACCCTTTTACAACATTTTAGGACATGGACAAGATGTACACAAGTTGTTTTTTTGTTTTTTTGCAGCACCAGGGATCAAACTCATGACCTCGCGCTTGCCAGGCAGGCACTTAAGCCACAGAGCTAAATCTCTGGCCCATAAGTTTTTTTTTTTTTTTTTTTTTTGCCAGAGTGTAACACACAAGTTATTTAGTCTAATTCCAAATAAAGGCCTCATTCCCAACTGAAACTTTGGGAGCCTTTTACTCCCCATATTACTACCATTATTAGGTCTTTTGACAAAAATCTCCCATCAAGCTCTGTTTACACTAATCTAATTTTTCAAACTCATCCAACAAATAAGTTTCAAAGACTTATAAATCATATGGGGTAAACTTACAGTAATGACTACATTTTCCTGGTACCTATTTCCTGTGTCTATTCCTCACTTCCCCATCACTGGGAGAAAATACTTAAACTGACAGTATGAAAGGTTTATTCTTACTCAGCTTCAGAGAATCATGATTCTGTGGTTGATGAACTCCAAGCCAGGAGTGGCATGGAAAAATGCATAGTGATTGAGAGCTGTTAACTCATGGTGGCCAGGGAGCAGACAAAGAAGGGAGGAGCCAGAAGCATGAATATACCCTTTCAGGTTGTACCCTTGCATAACCCTTGTTTACTCACAAAGCCCCATCTTCTAACATACTCATCTGCTGAACTCATTAACGGAAACATCCACTGATGAGTGCAGCAAACCATGATCCAGTTACCTTCCAGACACAGGAAACTTCTGGGAGACATTTTTAGTCTAAAAAGTAACATCATGAAATGATATTTAAAAATCAAAAAGGTCAATTATGTTAAGTAGTATTTTTGGCAGAATTTATGCCCATATTCATCTCTTATATGTCTCAGCCTCCTTGCTTATTTCTTCCTCCACTCACTTGTATATACACCTATGTGCCCTCTCCCTATAGAATAAAAAAAAAGAAACCTAAAATGTATTTTTCTCTTAAACTGTGATTTTCTTTTTCCATCTTTATTTTTCTAAACTTCATGAAATAATAATGTAAAATAAGTGTTCCTCAAATTACAAAATACACTTGAGACACTGGAAAATCTTATTAAATCATGTCTTATTAAATATATTTGGAGTGGGCCTAAAGTTTCAGTTTTCCTACAGAATCCCACATTTTCCCACAGAATTCACAGGTGATGAGGCAGCTGCTCCATTGTGTTTGACAAAACTCACCATTTACTATGGACTGGATGCTTGTGTTTTCCTGAAATTAAACTTTTGAAGCCCTAAGCCCCCATATAATGGCATCCAAAGATTATGTCTTTGTAGATACTTGGATTCTTCAGCCTCTTAGGGTTAGAGTAAGCCATGCAAGTAGAGCTGCCATGATAAATTAATATCCTTAAAAACGGAAGAAGAAAAATGGGATCTCCCTCCCTCTCTCTCTCTCTCACTCCCTCATTCCCTGTTTTATTCCCTTTCCTCCCTTCCCTCTTCCCTATTTTCTCCCTCCTATTGAGAATACAGCAAGAAATTTGCCAGGAAGTGGAATCTTACATAAAATGAACCTACCAACAGGTCAATCCCTGGGGTGCCCAGCCTGCAGAGCTATGAGAAATAAATGTCATCTCTGGAGGAATAAATATCATATATATTCAAACTTATAGTGTTAATCATGCTGTGTGCTACAAAAGTATTTAACAAAGCATAAGAGTATCCTTTGTTTATGGAAAGTATCATTTGAGTTACATATATGTCGTGGGTAAGTGTGGTGAAGTATAGAAAGTACAAGTATAAAAAAACACAAATTTGTTGCTTTCTCTACATGATGGCATATCACAAACATTCCCTCCCCGTTGATATTTCCTTTTGAATGTTCTATTTTTAATTGAGCAAAGCAACTTCATCACTATCACAAAATGCAGAAATATAACATCTGTTTCACAATGTAGCTTATATCTTTTTTGACAGTTTTAACATATCTCTGAATATGGTGTATTTGTTCCATTCTGATGCTACATTTGTAACTGAGATCACTGGATGTTATCATGTATTTTAGAAATACTTTTCCCTTGCTTCCTTCTTTCCTTCTTTCCTCCTTCCTTCCTTCATGAAAAAAATAGGGGAATGAAAAGGAAACCTTTTATTCTCATGATCATCTGAGTAATACAATATTTAAATAGTTTGCTATTCTTGCTCTCTAATTATATAATCAATTTTCATAAAATATTTCAATGACTCCTCATTTTTTCAAAAATAATTATTTTGAATAGGGTGTAAAACCAAAGACATCTCAAATCAAATATATGTTGTTTCTAGACAAAATCTTTATAATGCTATCTAGATCAGAAATTAAAAATTTACTTGCATGTCAGTATTGCACCTCATGCAGCCTTGCAATTTTTACACCATTCCTCACCTTTTGGTAGCATCTTTGATTTTTGCTGTTTTTTTCTTGATTGCATTCCTAAACATTATGGCTTATTTTTGCCTACAGTTTGCACAACCAATAAATAGAATGAGTACTCACTTAACGATTATTTTTTACTTCAAAATTTTGAGATTCATTCATGCCTTGCATGTTCTGGTAGCTCATTTAATTTCACTGCCATAAGGTAACAGGAACTCAAAATAAATACAGAAAAGTAGTGTCACAGTATCATGCAGTTACAAGCGGTATTCCGAGGTGGCTAATACAGTTGCTGGTAAGAATTTTTGACAGTTGATACTGGAAAAATGCAAATCCTCCTCTGAAAAAAATGTGAAAAACTAAATGCTATAGAAAAGATTGAGATAATTTTGTACATAGATATGATAATATTGATACACAAAAAGAAGCCATACAGACAGGGAACAGAGATTTCATTAGAAAGTGGACTACATTGAAGAATGACCAAAAAGAACAGAAAAATACAGTGAGAAGTAAAGGAAAAGAAATAAAGATGAAAATGGAATTTTTTCTCAGCCACAGTGTTTTACATTCCCATCCATGAGTTAAACTTTATATTACAGATGAAGCGAGGAGGGACATAGTGGAAGAGAAGGGGAAATATGATGCTATATACATGCATCAACTCCCCACGATGAGTCCACTGCAAACGTGTACTGATGAATATTTTAAAAATTTAAATTTTCTATCAGGACTATACTCTAGAGTACAAGTGGTTCTTTAAATTGTGAAGGTGGATATATATATATGAAATAGAATTTTTATTCTGTAATGTCAATCTCAAATAAGAATTATTGTGTATAAGGTAAATAAGTGAGTTAATACCAGACAGGTAGTACTATCAGTAGTTAACTAGGTCACATGGAGTTTTCTAGCTAATGCAGTAAATATTTAGGCATATACTTGTGGCAAACATGGCAAACACGATCTGTCTGTGATGTTTTCTTTAAATAGCCTTATTTTACTAAAGGAAATTTGGGTGTTATCCACTAGAAAATAGGAAGCCAATGTAATGGTTTAAGAATAAGAATGGTGTGGATAGATTTTTATTTTAGGAATAGAATGACATTGGTAGTTTGTAGTGGTTGAAGAAAAATATTTGTACATTTTTTGGAAAATGATGAAAATCCTGGGGATGTAAGGGAGTGGAAATATATTTAGAAATAAAAATTTAGCACTTGACCTTGGATATACAGCTTTTTTTCTGTTGTAACCTTAAGTTTAAACATTCACCTTTCAGTTTTCATTCAACAAAAAGGGCAGACCCTGTACTAGACATTTAAGGATATGGTAAAAAAAGAAAAATAGTAAGTATTCCTGCCATCATAATACTTGGAATCCAAGTGGGATGAAAAAGACAATGGTTTTCATAAGTTATATCTATAGTGGAGATGGCGAGCCACAGGACATTCTAATTCAGTTCTTTAACAGACATTAGGCAGCACATGGCCCTTGGATGTCAGGTATAGTAGCTGTGCTTTAAAGACTTGAAAGAAGTGTAGCAGAGTGGGGGTCTTAGGCATTCTGGGAAAGTGAGATTTCAGAGAGTTGGTAAGGAAGATCTCACTGAAAAGAAGATGGGATATCTTCAGGGGATTCTTGAGCAGATGCCTGAAGCAGGTGTGGGGGTGAGATAAGTGAGTACCTGGGGAAGTATTGATGCAAGCTGGTGAAATACAAAGCCCAAAATTTCTGAGGCTATTGTGGTCTAGCATGGCCAGGGAAAAGCAAGAATTTCTCTTTGGCTGGAATGGAGTGGGCTGAGAGCTCTCAATGGAGTTCATCTTATAAATGACAGAGAAGTCAGAAAATTCAGTGCTCCACGGGCATTTCTAAGAACTGTGGCTTTTACACTGAGAGAAATGAGAAAAGTAGAGAAGTAACAACCTCACTTAAAATTTGAAATGACCATTTTGGTTACTACTCTATGGAGTGGTGAGGCAAGGGCAAGATATACTTTGGAACTATTGCCTTAGAGCAAGGTATTAGCAGTAAAGAAACAAACTTCTGAAATATGTAAATATATATATATATATAAACATATAGATAAATATATATGATATATAAAATATGTATATATATAAATATATAAAAATATATATGATATATAAATATATAAAAATATATATGATATATAAATATATAAATATAGATATAAAATCATTTTAATGTCTAGTTCCAGAAAACAAGAAAATCAAGACTCACATCGCTTTTGACTTGAGCAAGTGAAAGAATCTCATTGGCATTTATTTAAATTGGAAACTACAGGAAAAGGTCTCCATTAAAAATAAAACCAAAAATCCTAGGAGATATTCAAGTGTCCTGGGCATGTTGTCAATGAGATATTAATTAGAATTTCATGGAAAATGCCAAATATATAGATTCTAGAATTCAGAATAGTTTTACAAACTATGAAACTGGTTTAAAAATCCCAGGAAAATAAGCAAATCCCAGGAAAATAAGTATTTATAATGTATATGGTGATCAATTTATGGGCATTTTGGCCTTTTAGATGTCAAGAAGAGAATCAGTAAAGATACTGAAAAAGATTAGGCAAGGAGGAGAAGAGTGGTGATGGAGAAAATGCAGTGTATGAAAAATTAACTTATCCTTAACGACAAAATGTATGTGTCAATTGGAGTAAGATAATATGAAATGGAAGAAGGCCAAATTATTGAAAGAGAGAAAGCCAGTAAACTAGCAATCCAGCGTACTGAAACTGTAATTCATGCAAGGATCAGAATCCCTGAAAATTATGGGAAGTGAGTCATAAATATGACTGTTTCCCAAAAATAAATTCTTCAGGGCTGAGAATTTAGCTCAGTGGCACAAGCGCTTGCCTGGCAAGCACGAGACCACGAGTTCGATCCCTGGCACAAAAATAAATAAATAAATAAATAAATAAATAAATTCTTCATAGATAATTACCCCAAGTGTCTGTAGATATGCAGCAAAGAGGAGCTACTGGGACACAACATAAAGGCATTACATTCAATTAATTGAAACTTTTAAAAATTTTAGAACTAGAAGTAGCAACAAGGAACAGAAAGGCCTTGGAGTTCATCTCTAAGTTCAGTGGTGTGAGGGATTAGGGGAGAAAATCAACAAACAGCTGGGGTGACTTCTAGATAAACAGTATTCCCAGAGAGATACAGATTTTGGCGATAGCAAGAGAACGTCCATAGAAACTGTTGGAGATGTGAATGTGAAGTAAACATCAAACAAATGGGTGAGGTTACAGGGAATTTAGCTGCGAATTCTAGAGAGTGCAGTGGAAAACTTGATGAAGCGAGAAGTAGGGCCAAAGGCGATCAGAAAAGGGATTGTTCAGCATTTTGTCAGGGTAGCAGTCTGGGTAACTTTACTGCTGATACAGCAGGGATAGAAACATATTGTCACCTCCAATATTCACAAATACCTTTTATTTGAAATGCGTTTTGCCTTTTTACAACTACACAAATATTATCTACCTTAAAATTGTGCACCATCTTCATGGAGTATTTTTTTGGCTTCAGTTCATAAAATAACATCTGTCTTTTTCTAATGTTTAAAATGACATGCAATATTGTACTTATTTATTGGGACAATATTATAACTAGATACATATACATACATATATATATAATGTGTAATGATTATGTCAGACAAATTAGCATTTCTACTTCTTCAAATATCATTATTTCCACTTGTTTGGAATCTTCAAATTCTTCTCTGAGGGGCGTGGTGGCGCCCTCCTGTAAGCCTAGCACTCAGGAGGCTGAGGCAGGTGGATTGTTGCAAGTTTGAGACCAGCCTGGGCTACAAAGTGAGCCCAAGGCCAGCCTGAGCTGCATAGCAAAAAAAAAAATTCTTCTCTAATTATCTGTTTATTCTTTTGTAGAACACACACAATTAAACCCCACATATTTGAGTATGTCATTCATATATTTACTTGTTCAAATTTTTTGCTGCTTGTTATAAGCACTGGGTTGGGAGACAGGAAGTAAAATTCTTTCTTCCTGCAGTGTGAGTAGGTGCACCTGTTTGTACATTCTCTTCATTAATAGTGTACTTTACAAGTGATAAAGGTCATATTTCTCTGTTTTTCTTTATCTTGTGTAGCATTTGTATAGTCCCATAAAAACACTAAGCATTCCACAGCTGTTATGAAAAGATTGAATGGATATTGTTTTAGATTTCTCTTTGAATAAATATGAACACATTTAACTACATCTGTCATCGTTCATTAACAAATCAACCTTTCATATCATCTTAACTTTTATTATTTTAGTGCTAAAAAGTAAAAATGTGCTGTGTAGCATAAATTTTTATTAATTTTAAATGGCTATTTCTATCTTGAATAACAGACATTAGAAAAATTATAATAATAATAATAATAATAGAAATGATTTGAAGGAGTTGTTGAATCAGGAAGAGAGTTGGGTAGGAAAAACGACATAGAAAAAAATGAAAGTGTATATAAGTTTAAAAATACTCTTAAACTTAAAAATAACAGATTATTTGATTATCTTTATATTTATCTTTACTAATTTCTTGTTAAATAATTGATGTGTTAAATTTTTAGAAAAATGTCTGAACAAAAATCTATGATCTGACAGTTCATGCGTGACCTTGAATTCTGGTATTTCTTAACCGCAAAGATGAGGCACCAGAAACTGGAAAAAGCCACGCTTCAGATTTATGAAAAAATACTAAAGTGTTTTCAGGAATATTGGTTAATTCTCTTGCAATTTTTAAATTTTGAAGGAAAATAATGAAGAAATATGAGAATATCTTTAAAAATCTATAGAATTCTTTACTTTTCCTTCAGAATTCACACACACATACACACACACACACACACACGTATAACTATCGTATTATGGTAAGGAAAGAAGACCTTCTATTAGCCCTAGAAGAGGCAGAAAAAAACAAATGGAGAGGTGAATTACATTAGGTTTGTAAATTCTATCTCAGTTTTTAAACATGTTTTTTGTTTCCAGAAAAAAGCTGAATGTGCACCATCCCAATTCTCAGAACTGAACGTGTGGACTAAAATGACTCTTTAGAACCATCAAAGTCAACTTACTTATCTCTCAGACAAATGCTGTAAAAACAAACTAGAAATGTGTGAACAAAAGATAAATAGGATCAGATATTATGGATGAGGAAATTCTGTTTATAGAGCAATGAGTAAAGATATGCTTGACTATCCTTTCTGGAATGTATGGCATATGATCCCTCTTCAGTGATCCACAGATTTTAGTGACAACAGAGAACAAGTATTAATAACTTTAATGTTTTATATGCTTGAAATCTAATGTGCTTTCATATAAATGATCATATTTCACATTTCCACATTTTCCTGTGATATAGACGGGAATGCATATCCTAAAAAAAAACAGTTTCCTTCCCAATATTGGAAGATTTCTCAAGGTTATTCAACTAATAAACGCCAAAGTTGGACCTAAGTTCCCAGTCCTTCATCTAGTGCCTTAAATGTTAATTGCCTTCATAACTAAGCTGACAGAGACTTTGCAAAACACAGAACCTATTTTATCATGCTTATGCCTGTGAGATATGGTAAATTATCACACAACAAATCAATTTTAAGTAGATACTTATAAATTAATTATTTTCCACGTGTGATCTCATTTTTGAAGTTTCAAGAAAGTTTAAATTGCCCATGCATATTTTATACATTTGCTTTAAAGTCATTTCCTGCTGAATGGACGTGAGGTGGATAGAACCGAAAATATATTTTAAGTACAAAATAATAGTTCCCAAGTCGTCGTTTGCATAGCAAGAGAAAATATTATATGATGAATAAAATATGTGTATTTTCAAAGATGAAGTTCTCAGAAACATCTGACTGTAATCTTTTCTCCAATAAATAGCAGGTGTTACCGTTACAATTAGTATTTTTTTTCTTGGATTTGTCTGATGTTCCTCAAAACAACGAGATTGGTTAGCAATCTGGACCAGGGTATGTGGTCTACCGAACCTTAAACTAATGCTAACATCCTGATTAAACTCTCCATAGGCAACTTAGTGTTCATTGACAACATTGTATTAAGATGAATGACCTTGTGACCTATGTTTTCCGTGTGAAATAAGAAACTTAGGTAGTTATAAAAAAAGTTTACTTAAATTCTCCCAAAGCAACGTGTAAACCTGTAAAGTGTTAAAAGAGTTCAGAGAACCAAAGTTGGTATTTTTATAGAATGTTTAAAATCAGACATAAATATTTTAGTGAACTGAGTTGCTCAATCATTGGAAGTTTATGACTTGGTCCAAAACCATTTATCTAGTTAGAAGCTAGTGCTAAACTATAGTTTAGTATATTTCTGTTATACAGTTGAGGCAAATCATATTAGTGACTGTCAGTTTTAATAATCCTATGTAGCTAGAATGGTAAAACAATGTGAAAATCTGTGGAGATCATTAATAAAATCAATATAAACATCTATTTACTAAAACATAATCATTTACTTTTCAGCAGTCTCAGAATTGTATGTTTTTAAGTATTTTCCCATAAGCAAAGTAAAGACCTTTGTTGAAACCTCATGAAACAAAGAAATAAGGTAATAAATATTTATAGAGCTGTTTACATGGCTCTGTGGTTGAATTTATTCTTGCAATAATACAGGTACACTCTCCAAATTGCTAGCAAGGGGAAGAAATAGGCTTTATTAATGTCTACAATTTCAAAATGCTGCTCCAGATTTTACTCAGAAAATTATTGCTTAAAATCATTGGATTGTGTAAGACTGTTTTCCTTTAGTTTCTGTCTCACACCTTATTTCTATTACTCTTTCATTTTTAAAATTTCAAGGTTAAGCAGCTAGCTCTTTCATGACATAATACAATAAAAATGAAATTATATTAAAAAGTGAAGTTTTGGCTAAGATATCAGATAACACCAAGGTATCAATCCTATTACTGTGCTTCCATAACAATGAAGAATTCTGTAAAATGAAGTTATCCTCTTCATGTCCCTGAAGGGAGTAAAGCGTGCTTTTTATTAGAATGACACTTTTTGAGGACAAGGACTTTGTATTATTTGCTGCAATATACTAAAACCCAAAAGTAGTGTTTGGTATGAGCTGCATGCTTACGAATAGCTTTTGAATGAATTAGTAGATAATTATAATAAATTCACTTTAATCTATGTTTATATCATACAGAAGTACAAGACACCAAACTCAGTATTTTTGAAATCAAACTTATTGTCCTCCACAACAGTTTAATAACTCTTAATGTCTGTCCTGATGGATATTATCTTATAATTCTTTCACAGTTGGGATAAAATGAGTCATATTTTTTTCCATATCATCTTCTATTTATGCTCTTAAAAGACCAAGTCCTATTTTACCTCTACCATATTTTTTTCCATTCACCCATCTACCTTCTAATCCTGTTACCACTGATCCATTTTTATTTTTTGGTATATTTCATCTGAATTAGTGTAAGAATTTCATTGTTGATCCTTCTGTCCTCAATTTCTGTTATTCAAAAATCACTCAGATTATAAGAATTTTCAGTTGTGTCAGTTCAAATTATGTTGTACTGAATATATTGGAATAGGCAAGCAATCAAAAGGCATGCAAAATAGGTATACATTTTTTTCTTTCTACAACATAAAAGAATCCTAGATGAGAGCTATACTGGGATAGTACGGCAAACTTATGCCTAAAGAGCACTAAATTCCTCCATCTTTCTGCTCTATGATTCCTCATATGGCCTTGTAATTCAAGATGGTTACTTGTGATATGTCCAACATAGTTAAATTAAAATTATTAGAGAGTAAGAAGGGGGCAATGATCATACTGCTGGGAATAATATCATCCATAAATCACATACCACACTTCTTCTTGCATCATTGGCCAGAACATAAGCACATGATCATACTGCTCTACAAAATTTGGAAAATGCAGAATGCCCAGTTATATGTTGCAGTCTCTGCCAACTCAAACCTTTCATAGATACTGTCTTCTTTAATCTTCATAATGCACCCTATAAATTAGATGCCCATAATCTCTGTTTCAAAAGATGAAACAAATATTCTTGGAAAGGTTAAATAGTTCTATAACTTCATTGTCTTCTGCCAATACTTGATACTTCCCACCTCTATGTATTCCCACTTGCACTATGATGGTGCCCCTATTTTGGACTTAGTTCTTATGTTTTGTAATTGTTAAGTAAAAGCTTGTTAAGGGATTACATCACTGACTAAAAGTGAGAGTCAGTTTAATTGCATCTGAGAACCTCATAGTTTTAGGCAAGTATCTAACTAGTTGTCAACAAGTAACTAGTTAT